>JBBYHM010013573.1:0-11203 GCA_038381775.1 Adansonia rubrostipa
TAGGGAGCAACTTGCTGCCAATGTGATGGACATAGGGTGGCTGGTTTAAATGCTAAAATGATTTTCTAGCAAATAGGGTAGCTGATGGTGATCTTAGACAACAAACTAAGGAGTAGGGTGATCACGTAACATTGACCTTTTTTATCTAATTTAGACTTCAAAAAAAATGTTTTGATTAATTCAAGAGTCCAAATTCATAATTTGATGTGGGTTTTCATCTTTTTTTTATACAATGAAACGAGTTAAAATCGAGTTTTTGATCAATGGTGGATGAGTCAAAAATGCTTGAAACATGGAAAATTAGCCTGGTTGCTAAAAAAAATTAGCCCAGACAAAATAAGGTGTCTGCAGTTGCCCCTCTTTGATCGTTGCTGAGAATTAGGAATAGGGCAAAGACAAATAGACACTATTTTGTCCGAGGTGGAATGATGCTACCCAAAACACCTGGGTGTTAGGTTTTCTAAGGTTTGAACCCCTTAGGTAGGTGTAGAATAACATGGATTTTTTATGTAGGTACCGCCAGCTTGTGCAAACTTTGACTTGGGTGTTGCCAGCTTATGTGGGCTTCGACTTAAACTTGGTGCCACCAGCTTATATGGGATTTGACTCAGGTGTCGGCAACTTATGCAGACTTTGACTCCAACTTGGGAACCACTAGCTCATGTGGGCTTTGACATAGACTTGGGTGCGACCAACTTATATGGGCTTTGAAAAGGGTGCCACTGACATGTAGGCTTTAAAGAAGTGCCACTGACTTATGGGCTTTTAAGGGGTGCCACTGACATGTAGGCTTTAAAAGGGTGCCATTGACTTATTGGCTTTTAGGGGTTTCCACTGACTTGTGGGCTTTAAGGGGTGCCACTGACTTATGGGCTTTTTAGGGGTGCCACTGACTTGTGGGCTTAAAAGGGTGCCACTAACATGTGGGCTTTGAAGAGGTGTCATTATCTTGTGGGCTTTCAAAGGGTGCCACTAACTTGTGGGCTTTAAAAGGGTGCCACTGACTTGTAGGCTTTGAAAAGGGTGTCACTGATATGTAGGATTTGAAAAGAAGTGCCACTAACTTGTGGGCTTTGAAAAGGTGCTGACAATATTTTTTAACAAAACTTCTAATACAAGTTTTTCTTAACAAAGGTTCGTGACAAAATTTCCTAATGAAAGGGTATTGACACTAGTTCTTAACAAAATGCTTGACAAAGCTTCTGATGAATGTTCTCGACAAAAGTTTTTTTTTATGATAGTTTCTGGATAATAATTTTTTGACACTGGCCCTTTGACAGTAGTTGCTTGATAAAAAGGGTTTTAACATGAGGTGATGAGAAGAAAAGGACCTTACCTGAATGGCACTTGGTTTGCAAAGCTTAAAGTTCTTACCAAGAATTTTTTGGAGGTTCAGCAAACCTGGCTTGAAGTGATATTGGAAAAATAATGATGTAAGATGGTAATGTTAATGCATGATGTGGAATGCTATCATGATTGCATAATGTGAAGTCTAATATGGGAGATAGCCGTAGTTTTTCTTGTACGTCATTCAGACTCTCTTAGGGATGGCAACTTATCTTTGATGCGACTATAGGCAAAAATTTTTCTAATCCCGCTGGAGATTGTAGGTTGTCCTAGCTCCATTGGGGATATGACCAAAAATTTAGTCTCAAGAACTTGGATTGTTGCGTTTCTCAATTCGAGAGGCTCAATCATTATCCTAACAAATGGAAGGCATTGTCAACAATTTGGAGACTGTTTGCCTAATTAGGTTGATGTCTCTAGTTTCGATACGATTCTGATAGAATGCATGGGTCAATTTTTGGTTAGCTTAAAATGGTTTTTCTTGAGATGTTGCTTGTGAGGGCAAGAAATGGTTTGGTGTATAGTCATGCTAAGTAGGTGCTTGGATGTGAAAAGTGCATGATTTTAATGATCAGGGCATGAGAAAAGTTCCCTATGCTTTTCTTTTCCTTTTGATGTAATACCAAGATGTCCTAATGCATATTTCAGTTGATTATCAAACATTATCAGTTAAATAACAAGTGCAATGTGAATTGTACAGGGTTTAAAAGTAACAAGGCAATATTTATTCATGACAATAAAGAGACATAACTCAATATACTATTTGACAAGCAATTAATAGGGTAGCAAGAAAGATGATCTTTTAGGCAAAAGATGCCTCTGACAATCATGACATGGATGTTCTTTAGGTGCTTGAAAGATCTCTGGGATTGCTTTGCATTGTCTTGTAGGTACTCTCAGTTCATGCCCCATTAAAATTGATCTTTTCAAGTCGCCCTCGCGGGTTTTTAACTATAGTTGGATGGCTGCCCAGTGCCCTTTTTGGCTTTTCATCTAGACCTTTTTTGTTTTCTTTTTTTTTTGTTTGTTTTTATTTTTTTGCTCTTATTTTTGTTTTTTTTAAAGAAGGATGCCTTTTCAAGTTTTCGCACTTTATGTGTAATTTTTTTGATGAAATCTAACTGATTGGGTTGGGCAAGACATTGCCATCCATTTTTAACAAGATTAGGGCCCTTCCAGAGAAGGCTTACTCATAATATACGGTCTTTCTCAATTAGGGGTCCACTTGCCCCATGCATCTTTGTGAATTAGGAGGATCTTCTTCAATACCAATTCGCCTGGGTGAAATTATCGTGGGCGCATCTTTTTGTTATGGGCTCGGATCATGCGTGTTTGATACATTTAACTATGGCAGATGGCTTTCATGCATTTTTCCTCGATGAAATTGAATTGGCCGTATCTGTTCTTGACCCATTCAGATTTTTCAAGTTTAGTTTCCATTAAAACTCTGAGAAAAAGGATCTCAACTTTGATAGGCAATATAGCTTCCATCCCATAGACAAGAGAAAATGGGGTAGCACTCGTGGAAGTGCGAACTGAGGTCTGATAGGCATGAAGTGCAAAGAATGGCTTCTCATGCCAGTCTTTGTAAGTCTTGGCAATTTTTTTAACTATTCATTTAATGTTTTTATTGGCTGCCTCGACTGCCCCATTCATCTTCAGGTGATAAGGGATAGAATTATCATGCTGGATCTTGAGCTATGAGCAAACCTCTTGCATCATTTTATTGTTTAAGTTGCTTGCATTGTCTGTGATGATTTGGTTTGGGAGGCCATATCTACAGATGATGTCCAGCTTGGCAAATTTATAGATGGTCGATCTAGTGACATTTGCATACAAGGAAGCCTCCACCCATTTAGTGAAATAGTCAATCGCTACCAAGATAAAATGATGCCCATTGGAAGCTTTAAGGGTGATTGGCTTGATCACGTCTATGCCCCATTTGGAGAAGGGCCATGAGGCCATCATGACATGAATTTGTGCTAGAGGGATATGGATCTTGTCAGCATAGAATTGACACTTATGGCATTTTTGGGCATAATTGATGCAGTCTCTCTCAAGGGTCAACCAATAATAACCCTTTCTCATGATTTGCTTGGCCATCCAATGTCTATTGGCATGTATGCCACAAATCCGTTCATGAACTTCTTCTAGGATCTTTTTAGCTTCAGAAGTGTCAACGCATCTGAGCAATACTTAATCGTGACTCCTTTTGTATAAGATTTTTTTATCAAGAACAAATCCCATAGCCAGCCTTCTAATAGTCTTTTATCAGTCTCTGTTACATGTTTGGGATATTGTTGATCCTTGATATAACAAAGGATGTCATAGTACCATAGTAAGCTATCCTTCTCTTTTTTTACACTATGACAATGAACTGGAGTTGTGTAGATGCTCATCTGTATGGGAGCGACGTTTGACTCCTGGTTGACTTTAAACATGGATGATAAGGTAGCCAAAGCATTAGCTATTTGGTTTTTTTCTTGAAGTAAGTGTCAAAAATTAATATCATCAAATTCTTTCTTGAGCTCTGCTATCAGCTTCCCATACTGCATCAGCTTGGCATCATGAGTTTACCACTCTTCTTTTAATTGGTAGATGACTAGGGTTGAATCATCGAACAATAATATCTTGACACCGAACACCTGTAATATCTTGACATTCCTCTCAATGGTTGCTTGAAGCCCTATGACACAAGCTTCATATTCTGTAATATTATTCGTGCAATGAACATTTAGCCTTGCTGTTAATGGATAATGACTCCCATGGGGTGACATCAATATTGCCCTAATTTCATGTCCTAGAGCGTTTGATGCTCCATCAAAATACATTTTCCAGGATTGATCTTGGTTGAAGGCATATTAGTCTTTAGAAACGCACAATAGATCTTTATTTGGAAAGCCAAAATTTAAGGGTTCATAGTCATTTACCGCTCGAATTGCTAAAAAGTTAGCTATCACACTACCCTTGATGGCTTTTTGAGTGACATAGGCAATGTTGTATTCAAAAAGTAGGACTTGTCATCTAACTAGCCTTCCTAACAGTGCAAGGGCTTCACATAGATACTTGATAGGATAGAGCCTTGCGATCAACCGTGTGGTGTGATACAACATGTACTGCCTGAGTCTTCTAGCTATCCATACTAAAGCACAACATAACTTCTCGACTGCAAAGTAATTGCACTCGTATTCCATGAACTTTTTGCTTAAGTAGTAGATTGCTTGTTCCTTTTTTCCTGACTCATCATGCTGTCCTAATGCACAACCCATGACTTATCAAAGACTGCCAAGTAAATGATTAAAGGTCGACCAGGCACCAGTGGTACCAATACTGGTGGGCTTGATAGATAATGTTTAACTTTATCAAAAGCTTCTTGACATGCCTTTTTCCACTCTCCTATATTTTGTTTACAAAGGAGCTGAAAGATAGGGTCACATTTGTCAGTGAGTTAGGATATGAATCTAGCAATGTAGCCCAGTCTCCCTAAAAAGCTTTTCATTTCTTTTTGGGTTTGAGGTGGTGGCATATCTTGAATGGCTTTAACTTTGTCTGGGTTAACTTCAATCCCTTTTTCACTGACTATAAAGCCTAGAAGCTTACCTAAAGTGACTCCAAAGGTACACTTGGCATAATTCAATTTGAGTTAAAATTTTTATAGCCATTTAAAAAGTTTCAAAAGGTCTATGACATGCTCAACCTCTTTCATTGACTTGGTAATCATGTCATCAATGTAGACCTTAATTTCTTTGTGCATCATGTCATGGAATGGGCTACCATGGCTCGTTGATAGATTGCCCCAGCATTTTTGAGTTCGACAGGCATGACATTATAGCAAAATGTCCCCCACATGGTTACAAAAGTTATTTTCTCCATGTCTTCGGGTGCCATCTTGATCTGGTTGTAGCCTAAGAATCCATCCATGAAGGAGAACAAAGAATTCTTGGTCATGTTGTCTACCAAAGTGTCAATATAGGGTAGTAGAAAGTTATCCTTGGGACTAGCTCAATTCAAATCTCGATAATCAACATGCATTCATACTTTGCTATCTTTTTTTGGGACTGGAACTATATTGGCAACCCATTCTAGCTATTTGGCTACTCCAATAAACCCTGCATCAAATTGCTTCTTGACCTCTTCTTTAATTTTAAAGAGTATTTTTGGCTTCATCTTCCTCAACTTTTGCCGGATTAGTTTGCATTCAGGCTTGATAAGAAGCTTATAGACCACTATATTAGTGTCTAGTCCTGGCATGTCTTGATATGACGAAGCGAATACATCTTGATATTTCTGGAGTAGGTCTATCAGCTTGGTCCTAGTTGTTGACGTTATTGAGGTTTCAATTTTAACCTCTTTTCGATCCTTCTGAGTACCCAGATTTATTACTTTTGTTGGGTCATTATGGGGCATGATCTACTTCTCCTCTTACTCAACTAATTGTAAGAGGTCTGGTGGTACAGAGCTTTCTTCAAAATCTTTTTCAAGATCGACTTCACTAGTTTAAATTGATTGTTCAAAATCGATCTTCAAAGACTCATCAAACACATCCATATCACTATCGTTAGGACACCCGAAAGGGTAAAGAAATAAACATTGCAAAAGGCACACACAACTAAGGGATTTAGATAAAAATGAGGGTAAAAGAGAGCAATAGAGACAAAAAGGTTGAAAAATGATACACAATATGTAATGTATATGCAAAAGTCATTTCATTAATAATGTTTGATAAAAATGCCCCTTACATAGGACACCAATCTGCCTTTGGGCGAGGGTAGGTAGGTTTTCATTTCTTAACGCTACATGAAAGGGACAAGAAAAGTGTAGGGGCTTCCATCATAACCCAATCATCAAAGTCAGTTCTTAGTGGAAGGACATGACTTTTATGGCTTAGCATCTTGGAGATAGAGGTTGTTAAGTACTTTATTCAAGATGACCAAGACATCTTTTGCCCTTTGCTCTTCTGGTCAGTTTGGGTTAATTCGTTCTCCCTAGCAAAATATCTCATGGAGAGATATGAACATTGTCAACTTTGATTTTTTTTCTTGATTCAATAATTGTGCCATATCTTGGTTGCAGATCCTCTTTTCTTACTGCTTTCTTGAGTATGCATTAGCCTTAAATCCTAAATCTCTTTTATTGGCTTAAGTGGTGACTTGTAAGGCTCTGGCTACCCTTGTAGATTCTTGCCAAGCCCTTTTCCAGCAGAAGAACCTTTGCCAATAGTCATTTTTAAACCTAAATAGGTACTCTTTTACAAATAGGGTTCAACTATTAGCAATTCTTCTCCCATAAATATTGCATTGATGAACTCAAAGGGTTGGAATGATGAATTTAATGCATCCTCATTAGGCTCTATATAGATATCCTCGGTGAAAGTAATGGCCATCATTTCTTCTTCAGCTTCAATGGTGACTACTTTATCATCTATTACAATTTTGAGCTTCTGATGGAAAAGGGATGGGATGGCTCCAATAGTGTGTATCCATGGCCTTCCCAATAGGCAGTTGTAAGAAGGATTAATATCCATAACTTGAAAATCCACTTCATATGTACATGGGCCTATCTGGAGCTAGATTGTGATATTTCCAATTACTCCACAACACGTTTCATCAAAAGCTCAGACTAGGGTATGGCTACTTTTGATGTTAGACTAATTGACAGGGAGTTTGCTTAATGTAGTTATAAGCATGACGTTAGGGCCGACCTATTATATATAAGTACTTTAGGCAAAATGGATCCCTTACAATGGTAGTGATATGCAGAGCTTTATAACTACCCCTACTGCTGTGTGGGATCTCATCATCAATGAAAGAGATATGATTATCGGCCATGATGTTGTTCACTAGCCGATCAACTTATCTACAAAGACATCCGAGGGCACATATGCTTTATTTATCACCTTCAGTAATGCATTTCGATGAACCTCTAAATTAAGAAGCAGAGATAGCACAAAAATCTTGGCAGGTTGTTTGCTTAATTAATCCATAATGCAATATTCACTGTGCTTGATGAACTTGAGAAACTCTGTGGCTTTTTATTCACTCACTGCTTCCTTGACTTTTCAAGCTTAAAAGTCTTTGCTTGGGCCTAAGTAGTACTGGTGCTTAGAGATGCATAACCTTATGCTTTTCTTAAGCTGAGGGAGCATAACACCTACTGCTATGGGTTAAGTGACTAACTTCTGACAGTTCCATTACCGCAGCTAAGGGAGTTAGTTCTTCGATCATCACTACCTGATTCTTGTATTTCTATGGGACAGCTTTGTTGCTCTTATATGGGAATGGTTTAGGTACTTCTACCACTAACTTTGGTGTAGGTGTCAAAAAACTGACTTCAAAACTTGGCTTGCCATAAAGAATGAGGGGTCAATTTCTCTCATAATCTGGCTTCAGGGTTTCATCTCCTATCATGTTGATAGACTCAATAGTAGGTATGATCTCATGATACAATTCTATCTACCCTTCATTCGTCATTCTTTGAACCATGGACCTAAACTCCCTACATGTTTGTAAGGTATGACCTACAACTGTGTGGAAGTCATAGAAGTTGTTAGGATTGTATTCCAATTTTTTTGTTGCATTGAGCAACCTAACCTGAATCAATGCTTGCCAGACCAAGAACATTAGCATCCTTACATCCTCTATGCTTGCCCTTACTTCATGTTTGTTCTCAATGTCGATCATGTTTATAGCTGGCTCAGTGTGGTTTGGTAAATGATTAGTGGCAACATTTGGTCCCTGGTTTATCCCAAACTGCAAGACTTTAAGTTAATTAGATTTTGCACATTTCATTTGAAAGATATGTAGTTTTCAATGTCATGCCCTGCTACCCCAGCATGGTATTCACAATAGGCGTTAGGGTTGTACCATTGCGAGTATGGTGGCTTTTTTTTGGGACATAGATTGGGGCCACTAAATGATTTTAGAGCAAGGTCTGGTAGAGCTCTTTATAGGCTATAGGGATAGGATCAAAATTTTGTCTTTGTTGATTTGCCCCTCGATTGCCAGGTGAATTATTGGTTGCTTGATTGGTGCTTTGGTGAACTTGTGAAGGGTAGCTTTGTGGTGGGTTGGATGGGATTGCAAAGGATGGTAGGTTATGGCATTAATCGGCTAAGGGGGGATGGTGATAGGGCGAGAATACAGCGTGCTTGGGTAATGAGGGTCAGGTATTTGAGATCGTTTTGGTTAAGATAACTAGTGTAACTTATGGCATTAGCCTCTCCTTCTTTCTTTTTATTGGCAATAGGTTTCTTGCTTGATCTAGACATATGACATTCTTTCTCTAATGCTATGGAAAGATGACTGATCTTGAAGAAGAAATTTTGCCTAACTTTCCCTTTCGTAACACAAAAATGACCTAGGAGCCATATTTGGAGCAATAGGGCACATTCGATAAACCTTCCTATTCCTATTCTTTTACAAAAGCTGAAGGCATGGAAGGTTTCAACGATAATGGCAGAAGTAGGGTTGATGTTGCAACATAAGCGATAAAAAAAATCTGTGACTACTGCCTCTACATATTTGAAGTCTTTGGGAATATGATGAGCCCATAGATTGCCAGAGCATAGACATCTTTAGTTTTTTTTATCAAAAAGATTTACCATTGCCTCTTTTAAGTTGGCCCAAGAGATGCATTCGCTACTCCCTTTTACTTTAACATGATTGTCAACCCATGCTTCTATGACTCCAAGAATTTGCCTCAACCTCTTCTTAAATGGAAGGGGCGTTAGTGCCTTGTATTAAATTTGATCTGACTTGGCCATTTGTATGTTTAGTAGGGCTGTGTACTCATCAATGGTAGGGACTAAATCTTGTTGGTTGAAGGTGAAGCATCGGTAGGCCAGATTCCAAAATTGTGTCGCTGCTCATAACAAGCCATCATCCAACTGAACTCGAAGTAAGAAAGCTATATCCTTATACTTTTTAGTGAAGGCTTGTTTCATGTTGCTGTCCCAATTGTCCCAAATGTGCTTCAGTTCCCAACAATCATTCTGACGAAAATCGATCTTAACCTCTTCATGCATTTCTGAGACATAGTTTGGCTTTAGGATGTCCCCATCTTAACGTTGGTGACTTCTGTCCATGTTCTAACATTTTCAAAGGACTCGATAGTTGAGATAAGTTATTACTCCATAAATTATGCCCTTTGCTGAACACCGAACCAGAATAATTATCCCAAAATGATAATAGTCATGATGGTTATGATGAAATGATGCATGCACCAAAACACAAACAAAGGGAAAATAAGTTAGTAGAACATATAGTAGACAAATGTAAGGAAATAAAGAATTTAAGAACATCAGAACAAAAAAAAGTTTCATAACATGTCTCAACCAAGGTGATGAGATGGGAAACGGGCAGCATTTCAACATACCAAGATGCAATATGCCCTTTATAAGGTGATGCAATATCTTATTTTGATGGAAAAATAATCGACCAGTAGTAATATTCATTTATTACCACTAGTGCGGATATGCGTTAGCCATAACTCGTATAGCATAATGGCTTGCAGTATAAGACATTGTGAACTGTGGTTTTTGCTCACCATCATTTACTTATACAAAGGTTAACCGTCGTTCGGGCAGCACAATGGCATGTCTTGATAAATGATAAAAATGTAGATGCGAGTGACCATTGTATACTCATTGTCACCTACATAATTATGGTAATTAAAAGTAAAGGTTAGGAATGTTTCCCAGAGTGACCTTATTCTTTAGGTTTTATAGTAGCGTTTAGGTATGGTTTGATATGGTTTAGCTTTTAAGGCTCACTGTATGAGGTTTAAGTTGACACCTAAATAGGTATCTGGATTGTTCCTCTATTTGATAATGACAGTCGAGGGACCCCGAACCTAGACCCATCATGGGTTTGGAGGAACGAGTTTGATCCACTGGATATATTTCCCTATACAAATGCAGAGGGTTACTTATGAGAGACATAGGTAATTTACATCTGGGAAGTTATTGCCATGCTTATATGGAGGGTTACTTACGAAGGTGGATAGCTCACTTTCTCCTAATGATTGGGTTATAACCATGCCATGAAGTTTGGCAGGACACTAATGCACATGCAAGTGCATGGTGTGGGACGGGGAAGCAATCAAACCTTTTCGTTTACTTCCATATTACCATTTTTATTAAACTAATGATTATTCAAAAATAAGGCAATCCTGACAATCATGTCAAACAAAAGATTAGTTGACAAAACAAAAAAAAGGTCATAGTTAAATAATAAATAAAAATCAAAGGAATCATGAACCTAATAAGACATAGCTAATTATTGGCCTAACTTTCTATACAGTCCCTAGTGGAGTCGCCAAGCTGTCGCAACGTATCCTGGGGTGGATCCTCATGGATCTATGGGTGCACACGACTTAAAATATTTTCTTGACTTGGAAGTATCTTCTTGATCGAGACTTTTCTTTAGCGATATGATGAGAACAAGAATGTATGGATTCTCAACTTGTAGTACAGTGAAAGGGACCATAAGACTAATCAGTCATCTTATTGGTCTTGGATCACCATCATGAAATGGCCAACGTTTAGAGTCACCACTGATCATTTAGAGTTGGGCATAACGGATGCCTATTGAAACTATGTTTTGTGTTACGAAACTCAAAACATCGATCCCATGGTCTACATAATACAAAGATTAATTGTTTGGCTTTGGGAGTTGGGTACGTGCGATGAGGTATGAACCTCTTTGCGATGCCCGCAATCGGTACCTTACTAGCTATGTCTAGTCTTGGTTTTGATTCTTTCGATCTTAACTTGTCATTAGTTTGATATAACCCTCTTTTAATGCATGAATCTTATAGAAATACAAATCCAGGTTTTGATGAAAAAGATTTAATCTCA
>JBBYHM010013604.1:0-11199 GCA_038381775.1 Adansonia rubrostipa
TCAAAGATTAGAAGGTGAACGTTGTGATCGGTTCTCCACTTTAAGATCACCGCCTTTTGTTATTAGGTATTTTCTTTTTTTTCTCTTTTAGTTTCTGCGGATTTCCATCCAACCTCACTTTCCTTCTTTGGCTTAATTCTCAAAATTTTGATTTCTTTTCTGGAAGTCTTCTTCAAATTACCCACTTCCCTCTCGTTCTTCTCAACTGAAAATTGAAGTTTCCTCTTTGTTTTTTTCGTTTCTGTTTCTCTACAGGCAAGAATCTGCACTTCTGTTCTATTTTGAAGAAAAGCACAGGATGGGATGGGAGGCGGAATCCTGAAAAGAAAAAACGGAAAAGGAAGATGAGGAGAGGAAAGAGAAGCTGATGAGAACATGGGTTTGCGATGCTGACAGACAAGCCGAGGAAAGAAGCAATTCTGGATGGTTGGAAATTAAGGAAGAAAAGAGAAACGTGAGTGAAATATTTTCTTTTCATTTTATTTTCCAAGTCTTTTCAGTTTTTTTTTTCTTTTGGTCAATTTCATAATTTTTTTTTTAAATTTTTCTTTGAATTCCTTTTATATGGTGGACTATTATAACTTTTGTTGATTTTACACTACGTTTGGATGACCTTTACTTCTTTTTTCCCCTTCTGTTACTTATTTTCTAGATTAAGCCGAATATGGCTTAGTCAGTTTCTCACGCTGTTTCTCAGGATGTTTGTGACATGGTGGGGACTGTTGTCGGTTTACAGGGTGATGGTAACTTTAAGAATTGCTCTTTCTCTACTGTTAATTTTTTACAGCACATCTTATTTTATATTATTGTGTTTTGAATCCTAAGTAGCCTTCATTTATGGATTAGAGAATGTCAAGCCACAAGTTAAACAGACAGATGAAAGTGGAAATTTCTGCTTTGAGGTATGCAACCTTAATGAGCCACACCATATGTTTTATGACGAAGAGGATTGAGCCACACCTACCAATTCCCTTGAACTTTTTCTTCTACCGTCTCATGCTGATGTTGTGGTCAAGAGTCCACTATTTGACATTGAATTTTTGCAGGTAAATTTCTGGTTTCATTAGAAATGTTTGGATTGTTTTACTCGCTTTAAAACTTGTGTTTTTGTTTCAATTATATTTCCCATATTATATCCTACGTTAAGGTGTTGAGATTCCACAATTTTTTTTCACTTGGTGTATATAACTTAGTTTTAACGTTAAGTTGGTTGATTAAGTAAGATTGTAAGAGTTTTCATGTCACTCTATATATGCATATTTTATCGGCCATATAATTATTCCTTTTAGGAATTATGTCTTTTTCTTAAATTTCTACAAGTAAGCTGCAATCAAGTCTGGTGCCTTCTTCATAAACTCTTTGTACTAGTTGATATTTTACAAATTTTTTGTATATGATTAGTTTATGAATGCTGCTGATACGGTAATGTTACTCATCTTTTGAGGTCAAAAGCTCAGCTGTTACCGTGCTTTATTACTTTCTTATTTTCCTTTGTTTCTATCTTATTTAGTTATTTTCTTCCATTTTTTTTTTTTTCATTTCGTCAATGATGGATTCTCTCCCAAGAACTTTCAATGCCAAAAGCACCTCAAAGGACAGGTTCTCTGCCTCAATTCTCCTCTTCTTTATTGTCCTTCTAGTTTAATAAATCCTAATTTTTTAACCCTAATTTGCAGATTTGTGAGCAACTGACTGGATCAGCTATGTTAAAAACCTTTGTGCTTTTGGGTAGTCCTTTGGCTTTGATACAACCAGCATCAAATTCAGCAAATCGCAAATCATGATAATTGCTTGGTAGCTTCTTTGTCATATGAAATCTGATGAAATTGCTCCTTTAACTGCGCAATTCAACCTCTACAGATTGTAAATTTCTGACAGCGCCAATTATATGAAAACACAAGGCATACAGCTCTCCGATATGCTCCGTAATCCAGGTCCCATCCATGTCCCAGGGATTGCTTCAGTTAGGTTTGGTAGAGACGTTTCCATGGAATCCTTTTCTCTTCCCTTTCTTTATATTTTCAATTTTTCTTTTAATTTTTTTATGATTTTCTTGGTTTTCAATTTTTTTTTTGCTCTCTTTTCCGATTGTTGTTCTTGATTATTTTGTCTTTTTTCTGTTGTTTTCTTTTTGCTTATATCTTTTCCACCCTATCATCCTTTTCAAAACAGTTTTTTGTCCTTCCTTTCCAAATCCTTTGCAATCATCTACAAGAAGGCTCTCGTTCTCATTTCTTCGATGCTTACTGACTCTGCATCACTTGTCTTGAATTCCTCTCTTTACAGTTAGCCAGCAGTCCTTACTTATTTCTGAGCCATAGGTTGAATTTGTTTACTGTTTAAAAGTCTTGGTTCTGTACGGAGAGGGAAAGAGTGAAGCTTTTAGGGTTTTAGAGAGGCTTATAGAGAAAGCCAGTTCAGACAAGAAATTCGTGCCGAGTATCGGTTTTGGCATTAGTAATTTGAAGTTTGGATTCATTGTGGTCGAGGTGGTGGCTTCCGTTGTGAAATTTGTAGGCCTAGGAAATGTGAAAGATCTATTGCTTTGTTGGAGCAAGTTAGGCCTTGGGCGGGTATTAAATTATCGATATGCGTTAATATTTACACAAATGATTTGCCTATCTATTTTTTGAGCTTTTTCAGTGTATTAGAAGCCACTGTCTTTGAGAAATCATGCTGTGTGCTAGCTACCTTTCTGGATTAGATGCTGCTGTTTTTTGGTTTCTGGATACATGGTCGGAAATTGAGGAAAAAAAAGAGAAAGAGAAACATATGTGAAATATTTTCTTTCTTTTTATTTTTTGGGTCAATTTTATTATTTTTAATTCCTTTATTACGATTTTTTTCTGCTTTTCATTTATTTGTTTTGATCATTTTAGTGCTTGTCCTTTTTTGTTCAAGAGCTTCTTGCTTGGTAGGAAATGGGTCATGGATACCCAGACTTTTGTCAAGAAATGCAAATTAAAGTTATTACTTGCTTATATTTAGATGTTGAAGCCACAAATGATAACCCTTTAAGGAAAGCAAGAATTTAAATTTGAAAAGGGATGGTATTGATGCTCTGGAGGATTGTATTTGGTGCTTGTCTGGAGCTAAATCTATTATGGTAAGGTGATGAGTTTTGCATGGCTGTTATTTTCTTTACTTGTTAACAGTCAGTCATGATTCTGTTGCTTCTTTTCAGAGTTGCATTCATAAATAACCTGAAATACCATTTAAATAGAAAAACTTCTATGGTGAGATACATAGCCCTGGAACCGTGGCCTGCCATCAGTTAACTGCTGCTTATTACTTGCATGCACTATGAACCCAGGAAGTTGTACCAAACTCAGAGGTATTTTCGTGTTCTAATTAGTGTCTAATGATGTTTTAGGCTTGACTAATACTTTTTTTGTCAAGATCAGTAATAAATTTCAATTGTTACTTGCTGGCCTGCTACTACTTGGTTTTCATCAAACAGTAGGTTTATCAAGATATTTGTGCTAACTTATATATGTGGTTGAGCATATTAGTTCTATGACTGAAAATTTGTTTAGTTACCAAGTCGTATACCTTTTATAAGACAATGGATTAAGCTATCATCTTCAGATGTTGGTCCTTTTTTTTTTTTTTTCTGTTATGATTGCCGATTGTTCTTTGTTTTCATCTTCAAATCTTAGTCTGTTCAGTTGCCTCATGATTTGAAATAGTTGTTATGTCACCAAATTTGCAAACTAGGTGCCTTAAAGAAAAATGTTATGAAGAATGTTTACCTTTAGCTGAGAACTTCATTTATCATTATAACTATGTTCCTTTAGATTGTCTCGTGCTAAATTTGAGAGTGTTCACTGTTAAAATTGACCTAGGTTTGTTGTAAAAATAGCTGCTGCAGTAGCGGAGGAAGAAAAACATTCCATTTGTCACATCAGAAAATATGTTTGAAGCCTTTATAATGAGCCAGGCAGCAGTTTATCCCTGTAAAATTCTCATCTCAATTTACAGGCAGCAGTGTTATGCCTGTAAAATTCTCATCTCAATTTATTAGCAAAGTCCATACTTTTTCTATTCTGTTTGCTATCGAATGTTTCTCTTCCCATATAATTTTAATCTGTTTTCAACACCCAACTTTTATTATTATTATTATTATTATTATTATCTGAAAATTTTATCTTGAATGCCTTGTTGATTTATCGTTTTTGCTTAGGATTCAAGATTTTCGAAGTAAAAGGCTGAGGAATGGCGCTGTGTATCATAACTCGGCGACTCTCCCTTTTAGGGTGCTAATTAGATGGCTAGTTTATTGAATGTGTTCATTTATTGAAAAAACGCATAAAGCCTGGCCTTCATTTTTGGAATTTTTTTTCCCAACCTGTTGAGAAAATTTGTGGAAAGACATGATAATTGAACGTTTTAACATGTTTGTTAAAGATTATCACTGTCCATGTTTAGATTGCTGGGTCATACCATTGGAAGCATGGTCAGAAAGGTTCTCGAGTTTTTTGGCTTCAGCAAGCTCGGAATGAATATCATCTTAATAGGATAGCTCAGTAGTTGTTTGACTCAGTTGGAAAAACAATCTCTGATGAGAGTTCAAGGTAATTCGTATAAACAATCTCCTAATCTCGAATCTTTTATGTTTAGAGCGTACTTAATTTACGGGATACTTAGTCTGTTCTCTATCTTCACAGTAATGGGAAGGGTTAATTTAGTTATTGGGTTCCGATACTAAGACTGCTGGAATTTCTGTCATGATTTATTGTTGAATTATTATGTATATATATATATATATATATTAAAAAATTTCCTTCAATATTCTAAGCCCCCAAACCCTAACCTTTGATGCATCACAGAGATAGAGATTTCAAGAAATCACTTCGGCTTGTTTATGATGGAAAAACTAAAGATGCTGCTCAGCAAGCTGTGGAATGTCTTATGTTGGTATATATTTTATCATCTTTTATAATTGAATGAGCCTGCTAGTCTGCTAGTTGTTTGAAAGACCTGACAATTAGTAGTAATAAAAAGAAGACATTTTCTTAGATATCCGGTCACCACTAAATATTAATAGAGAAGTCTCAGTGGTCCTGTGTAGAATTCTCCTGTGTATAACAAACTATAGGTTTTTATTATTTATTTTTAGTTATCATCATCAAAAGATCGTAACGAGGGCAAGATTGATATGTTATTTTTTTTTTTTTTTTTTGTTATTACAGCTTTGGCTGCCTCTTCTTTATGATTTGGTAAGCTCCTTTTAGAATGATGGTGTATGCAGTGTTGAATTTTCATTATATCTAAGACATTTTCTTAGATATCCGGTGACCACTAAATATTAATAGAGAAGTCTCAGTGGTCATGTGTAGAATTCTCCTGTGTCTAACAAACTATAGGTTTTTATTATTTATTTTTAGTTATCATCATCAAAAGATCGTAACAAGGGCAAGATTGTTATGTTATTTTTTTTTATTTTTGTTATTACAGCTTTGGCTCCCTCTTCTTTATGATTTGGTAAGCTCCTTTTAGAATGATGGTGTATGCAGTGTTGAATTTTCATTATATCTGCTAACGATTGCCTTAACTGACTTGTGGCACTGTTTTTTTCCTCTTATTTTTTTACAATTTTTCCACGGATGTTACGAAGTGAACACTATGCTCATGCTCAGTTGTCTGCTGCCTTTCTTTCAGTTAGCATATCTCGCAAGTATTTTTTTTTTCCTTTTCAGTGTCAATTTCTATCCTACCTCACTTTCCTCCTTTGGCGTCATTCTCGAAATTTTGATTTTTTTTTCAAAGTTTTCTTCTACTCCACACCCACTTCCCTCTCATTCTCATTGACTGAAAAATGAAGTTTCCACTTTTTTCGTTTATGTTTCTCTTTAACAGGCAAGAATGTGATCTTCTATCCTGTTTCATGAAGAGAAGCAGCACGGGATGGCATGGGAGGGTGAAACGTGAAAAAAAAAAAAAAAAAAGATGATTGGAAAGGCAGATATCAGGCCATGCTTATGGTCGTCTTTGACACCAATGAACATGGATTGCAATGCTGACAGACAGGCCGACCATAGAAGCAAATTGATGCAATTCTGGAAATTGAGGAAAAGAAAGAGAAAGAGAAATGGGAGTGAATTTTTTCCTTCTATTTTCCAAGTCTTTCAGTTTTTTTGGGGGCTAATTTCATGATTTTTAAATTTTCTTTTAATTCCCTTTTACATGCTTTTCTTGGGTTTTTAATGAATATGGATTGCAACATTGACCGGCAAGCCAATGCGAGATGCAAACAGAAGCAATTCGGGATGGTTGGATATTAAGGAAAAAAACAGAGAGAAACATGAGTGAAATATTTTTCTTTCCTTTTCATTTTCCAGGCTTTTAATGTTTTTTTCGGTCAATTTCATTATTGTCAATTTCTCCTTTAATTCCTTGTTAACCATCTTTTCTCCTTAATATTTGCTGTGCTTGCTTAGGTTTACTCATCTTTAAATCTTTTTCTCTAAATGTAATTAGGTTCCCTAAAGAAAAGAAGTATGATTTTTTTTTTTTTTATACTTTTTGTCTTCAAATTGCATGTATCATCCTGCTATTGTCATGGATTCTCGCTTATCATGAAAGATCTCATTTTTATTCATGTCGATGACATTGCTCTGGAAAGGCATGTTGAAAGAGTAAATAATAGCCTTTTTTTTTTTTTTGTATTTTGATGACATTACTCTATGTTTTCCCTTTCTCAAAATAAAGCAGGTGGTGCTGTGCTGGACCTTGTTATTCAGTTTCAGATCAAGGTTTTTCCATTATGCTTTTTGGGTAAATCAGGTGCTTTTGTTTTAATAATTCTATTTCTCTATTTCAGGGACATGTGGGGAATTGGAGTACACTGGAATTTCTTTTTGACGCTTGATTCAGTAATTTTTGTGGGTATGCTTTTCTGTTGATGAATTTCTTTTCGTTTCTGTTCTTTTCTAATTGCTATCTAACAATAACTTGATTTTCTAGCTAGTGGGCTAATTCTGTATCTTCTTACTAAGAAAAGGGCAAGAAAAATAAGCAGAAACAAGGGGGCATTTTTAGCATATTTGATAGGATAATATGAAAATACACCTGATGTCCCGTATTCTTTATTGTATTTTTTGTTTGCTTTTGCAACTTCATTCTTGGGTGTGTTGTTTGTAAGATTCTTATGATCCCAATTTCTGAACACTGTGTTGTTGGCATGTTGAGGTCAATCTCATTCAAATGTCACCTATCAAAAAACAGCTTGTCATGATTTAGAGGAAATTGGAAATTATGGAAATATAAAATTTCTAAATAATTTTTTTAATACCATTTCTTTCTTTGAAGGTTGATGTGTTATTGACTTATTTCTCCAAAATAATAGGCTATTTATGGTTCTTTTCATCTAAAGTGAGTAAATTGGTGCTGCAATCTGTGCAATCCCTTTGATTTCATTTACACTGCTTCTTATTAGACCATCTGATGCAAGATTCTCTCATGTATACTTAGCATTCTGGGATATGTGTCTTATTGATTTTCAGGTGGGCTTATATTTCTTCTTTGAAAATTCTTACTCTGTCATTCAGAGAAGTTAATATGAATTACTGTCTGGCTTCCTTCTATCATGTTTGGTGTTTATTAGCTGTCTCATGTGATTTTTGTTACAAAGTAGTGGTTGTGACCATTCATTATAAATTGATTGGTCAGTGAGAGATCTGATTTTTGTTACCCTAATTTCTTTTGCTGGCTTTTGATGTTGCTTCTAGGGGGGCATGTTGAAGGAGTTTAACATAGAATGTTTAGGATGTATTCATCAACTAGTTTTGCTAATTTGAAGGACCATGTTTGCAATTAAAAATCATGAAAGTGCTTGATGCAATTTCTGCTCTGGACCCTGGTTCTCCATCATCCATTCTGTTTTAAGTTAATGACTCAGTGTGAATTTTTTTTCCTAAATATATATGGTCAGCCTTTAATCATTGACAGCATAGCTCTATGTTTATTGTTTTCCTATTGACAACGTTTATTTTTCCTTATTAATTCATTGATTGTGTATTTATTGAACCATTGGTGTCTTGGTTGTATTATCCTTTTTCAACCAACCTGAAATATCAAAGTGTACAACTTTAGAAGGTTTTTTGTGTTTGAAATGAGGCTTGGATGATACTGGTTCAATTATTATGTATTTACGTCAAGTTCTAGTGTGAGTGAGAAAGGTAGGCCATTCCTTGAGTATGTTGAGTATGCTCCCTTTTCTTTTAGCGGAGCTGTGAAACATTGTTTGACATGTGGACATCAGTCTTTTGTGCAGAATTGGTGAGTCAATATGTGAAATTCTGAAGGAAAGTAAGTTTGTTTTTTCTCAGGAATCAGAGGACCAAGTTATCAAGTGTGACATAATTGGAACTTTTGTGGTCCAAATTACCTTTGTTTGTTTCTGTTCGCCTCTCCAGAGAAGAGGTTAACTTTTCAGAAACTTGGTTACCCAAACTGAACTACGCCTGTTTGCTCTTGGTTTTTTTTTTTTTTTTTCTTTGGGTGTCTTTAGTATAATCGGTCAACATAGATGCAATCACTCACCAAAAGATAAGTAAACAACCTACTGATATTTCACATTTCTATATGAAGCTTTACAAATCCAAATAAAGTCCTGGTCATTTTGAATTTTGGTGGATGTTTATAGTTTTATTATCTATTGTCACATGAGGTCAGGTTTATCCTTGTTTCAGCTTTTGGCAGTACCAATGCTTTCTGATTGCATCCCTGGGAGCAAAATTTCTGTCCCTGAAAGAGCATTTGATTGGTATTGATTGGCTTCCTTTTGGTAACGAGAACATTGTCCTCTTTCATTAATGAACGTGCTAAAAGAATTCCTTATTGTTCTCAGGCTCAAAGAAAAAACTCAGAGGAGGCAAACAGGCATGGGTTAAATGACCTGAAGGAATTTGCTCAGACTCTGCAAAGGTTTAGGCATTGAACACCCTGAAGTTTGGGTAAACAGTTCATCTTAGAAGCATACGAGTAAAATATTCATCTAAGAAAACAGGACAAGGAACAATTCCTATTTTCCTGTTTCCTATTCTGTTTCTTTTCCATTAAAACATATTATATCTATACCTTCACTTTATTCTTTGCCATCTGCAATTGCCTTTACAATTCGAGAGCAACCATATGAGGTAGCTATCGTAGGCTTCTGCTTAATCTCATCTTCTTGATGTTTGTATGGCATGGTTGTAATTGAGTTTAAACCTTTCCCTCCTATGTTTTGGTTCTGTTTCCTTTTCATACAGTTAGAACTCAAAAATAGGAGGAACTCATTTTCCTCATCAGAATTGTCTAATACTTGAGCTCTTTACACACCCTTTTTATTTTTCTGGCTAAATTGATTCTATCTAAGCATGAAAAGATCTTGTTCTTATGCATGTTGATGACATTGCTGTAGACATGCTTGTTCTATCTAAGCATGAAAAGATCTTGTTCTTATGCATGTTGATGACATTGCTGTAGACAGGCTTGTTCTCATGTAGAATGGTGTTGAACTAGTGTTCTATTTGATTTACTACATTGTAGGAATATCTTTGCAATAACTATCGTGTAGGTGCTCGATGGAATTTCTGCTGTAGAACATCGTTTAAGTTGGGTATTGGCTCAAAATCTGCAGGTTAGTCTTATTTCCTCCCTTATTTAAATAGTTCAAGAATTTAATTTCAATGTTCATCCATTTGTTTAAGTTCATAACAGTTAGATGCTGTCACCAATTTGAAACATATCTTTTTTTCTATTAATTTATTGATTGTGTGCTTGTTAAAGTACTAAGATATTGGTTCCATCTATTGGTGATTTGAGTGAGCTTAGGAATATTGATTAGGATCTGACGGAGGTCATTGATATTTTTTAGCTAAAATTTTATTTATATTGCAGCTTATCCTGCCTTAAACTCTCTTGTGACATTGCAATTTATTGATTAAATTTTTGGTTGGCAGGTTCAAATAGATAAAAATGCCATAGGGTTTGTTGGACTTGCTTGTTATTGTGCCAGTCAATGTCAAGCTGACGGTATATTTTTTTACTACCCTTTTAAGATATATATATATATATATATATATATATATATATATGACTAGACAGGTGATTTTCATCGGCTATTTTCGTTGACTGCTTGCTGTTTTGTGGTATGGACATGTACCTGTTTAATTATTTGGATAAGATGCCCTGAGTTATAAACTTAAATTTGGTACTATCCCTGTTGACCTAAGAAACAGTCAGCCTTTATGAAACTGGGCTAGACTCCTGAGCATCATGTTTGGCTGAAATGTTATGTTTTACCACTTCCAAATATGTAGAAGTTGGTTCTACTATTAAAATTTTTTTGTTTCTTCAAGGGGATGTTAAAAAATCTTTAGCATTAATGTTGGACCGATTCCTTGTTTTCTGTTTGCACCAACAATAAATTGTTTTCTAGCTACTTATGATGCTGCTGATTTAAATGTTATTATTCTTATATTTCTGCTTGATTTGGTTTAATATTTTTGAGCCATGGTCTGGAGCCTCTTGAGTTGAAGCACAGAAGATAGCTAGCTGGCGCATTGGGGAGATTATTGAGTTAGTTGGCAAGGCATGCTAATATGGTTTGTACTTTTCCTCTCCTTGCTGACATGGTTATCTTTTTCATTTAATCTCCTAGTTACCTCCCCATCAATGTAGCAAAATACAGCGCAGGCCCTTAATCTAGGCATTTGGGGAGTAACTTAATCAAGCTTACTCTTCTGCTACAGTGCAGATGTAAATCTCTCCCTAGTCAACTTCTTGTAGCAATGTTTCGATATCATTACCAGACAAAGTTAGCATGTCATCTTCTAGTAGTCAATTCCTTTCTTGTTTCTGTTCCTTAAAGACATATAATACATATAGCATTACTTTATTCGACTGCAACTTTATGAGGTTGCTATCATGTGCTTCTGTTAAATCTTTCCTTTTAAGATAGGTATAAGAGCTATGAAACTTAGTTTGACATGGCGAAGTTTATTTATTCTGATTTTAAAATTTTTTTTTGATATTTTAAAGTTTAATTTTTTTATATATTAAAATCTGCTTTATTAAGTCGTAAAATTGTATTTATGTGTATTTGGTTCACTTTGTTCTATGTTTACCTTTGATAGATTATCTTATTATGCCTCTTTTCTTTTTGTGAAGGTTTTAAGAAATTATGAATGATGGATAAGTTTCTTCCACAGA
>JBBYHM010013625.1:0-11198 GCA_038381775.1 Adansonia rubrostipa
CCTTATCTCATAAAACAAATGAAAAATAATAAAAATAAAGTAAAATACACTTAAAGACACATAAAACTAAGAATTAGCATAACAATTGTAGCCTCTGTAAAGTCTTAAATCAACAAAAGCTGAATGGAAATCAGAATACTGTATGTATATATTTTTTGACACTAGGTCTTATTTTTCCTCGATCTTTTTGCAACATAAAGCATTGAAAAAATTAGTATAGCCATTAGGGCAAAGGTCACACTCCAGGTGCTAGAACCTTCACATTGCCTGAAGTGTAAGGTGTAAAAAAAGCGCTTGCTTGATTGAAGCTACAATATGTATATGAGCGCATTTTTGCATGTGTCTATGTAAAAAATAAACTTAAGATATATAATCAAGCTAATAAACTCCAATTTATCTTCCAAAACATGCAAATTTTCCTTTTTCCTTTGGTGGTCAATGTCAATATGCATGATTTCCTTATAATCCTATATCTATACTTGAAACTCAAATATTGAGAAGTAGCAATTTGGTAAAATCCCTTTTCTAGCTAGTAAAGGTACAACTAATGAAAGATATTAATAATAAATTAAACTAAAGAAGCATGCGACTTTTTTTCGTGCCTATCACCTTTAAAAAAAGCATATATATGCTCATTAGGCATGTGCCTGATCAAATGCACCTGCCTATAAAGATCTTAGGAGCCTTTTTTGTCTGCTGCTAAGTCACAATCCCTGGGCACACCTAGGCACATGCCTTAATAACATTGGTCTAAGCGCTACTAGCAAAGTTTCATGTCTTATCTAATGTTGGTAAAGGTAAAGCAGGGCTTGGGTACAGATTTTACATATGAACCTTACCACTGATTGTAGTTCTCACAGATTTAGGTTATTTTAGATTTTATTTGTTTATTAGTATTTTACTTATTTTTTAAGTATTAGGATTTTAGGGTTTTATATGGTACTTTGCACTTTACAAGGTCTAGTGTTTAATTACAACAAATCATTCAATTTTAAGAGGCTTGGATTAATAAATATCGAGATATTGAGATTTCATACATTTTTATATTGAATTATTGAGACATTTGAGGATTTTAACTTAGAATTAAGATTATTACTCAAGTATTTCGATTTGAGAATACTTATTCTCAAATACTTATTCTAATCAAGCATCTATGTTGTCTCTAAGTCCACTTCCATTTTTACTGTTAACCTACCAGAAATTGCTATGAACAAAACTCTTATATTCTAAATTATTTATAAAAGCTATTCGGACCATTTACAGATTCTGCTGTTGTCAATGGACTGGAGTTCATGCATTCCAACCTATCTCATACATATCCTTAAATAATAAAACTAGTGCTAAGAGAAGAATTAAAATAAGTGTATAAGAGAATAATTAAAATAGTTACCAAATGATCACCAGATTTTGCCAAATTGACAGTAGACTTCGTAAAACTGAAAATTGATTTAGCACCATTTTCACTAAACCCACTAATGCCATGAATATTACTGCAAATGGAACAAAAATGAAAAAAAAAAAAAAGCAAGCATATAAGAAAAAAACTTGTAACAACTACAAAAAATAAGTCAAATGAAAGAGATACAAAATAACTTCAACTCCATAAATAATTTTGACTTAAACATTTCAGAACCCAAACACCACTAACTACTCCAAAATGCTATTAACAAATGGCAATAGACAATGTGCCACTCAAAATGTTTCCCATGCAATGAAAGCCAGTCTTTCCATAGCAGTTATAATCCGCTATTATATCCTTAAGTTTGAATAGATACATAAAGACCATTTCCCACCCTGCTACATTTGTTCTCCCATGCCGAGAATCTTTGTGAATAAATAAATGGCATAAGGAAAAGAATAGAACAAAACAGTTTTTAGGCTATTGCTTTTACAATTTCGAAGTAAGAGCATATTTTGAGTACTTAATGAAATTGTTGCAATTCACAACATTTAGATATCAAGGAAGCTCCCCTAAGTAACAATTACTAATTCTTTTTTCAAGTTGAACATCATTTTACAGCTTCTTATTAGAACTTAAGGAATTGCTTTACTCCTACCAATGGAGTTAATTAGTTGCTAAGCCCAACCTTTAAAGCATATGTTTAGACTATGCCAACTTCCAAGAGACAAACGCATCATAAAACTTACAGATCTTGAACCAAAAAACTTTAGTCCTCAAATATGCAACAAAATTTATAGCAGGTGAAAAGAAAAGGGACAAGGGAATGAATATGAATAGGACAATAAATATTTAAAGTGAACATTGTGCACCTCTTCACAGTTCATACCCTTTCTCAATAATGCCTATCAGTTGTATACACTTTCTCAGCTTCATATCAATGTTTTATCGTCTTTATCAACTATGGCTACACAATTTTAATTCAAAAGAAAAAAAAAAAAGGTAAATCAAAGTTGTAGGGCTTACTAGGTTGGTGGATGATATAAGGTTGGCCATAGTTTGCAATGTTCTTCCCATTCCTCCTTTGATAATGCAGTGTACTTGCTAACCTGAAAGTCATTTAGGTAAATTTGAAAAAATAAATAAATAAAAAAAACAAGGACTTAAAGGAGATCCAAAGAGCCATGCCTTCTGTAAGGAAACTTCAAATAAAAATATTTGACACAGATGTCAAGGAAAAGACCTAATTGTTAAATAAAGAACCTCTAACTTTCATAATTTTAGTCATGAAATATTTAACAAAAGAAAGAGAACAATAAAAGAGAAAATTAACAGTGAATAACTTGAAAAAGCACAATGTGACAATGTTAATTGTAATAACAACAATAGCTAGTGAAAACGAGGAAAGTGCAAACTATGGAACAAAATATAAATGGTGCAAACTATGTCCTATGTTTTGAAACATCAACCATTTCACAGGAAGTGTAAAAGGGCAACGAAAAACCTATAGAAAAAAGAAACAAGTTAAAAGATTTTTAATCAAATGTTGATATTTGGCACCTCCATTGCACATGAAGGAAAAGAATTAAGGCATGGCTATTATTCATTGTTATGCACAAACTTTAATACTTTTTTGTTTTTGTATTAGATGACCAAATGATAAGAAATAAAATGAGTATAAGACAAAATAGTCTTATAAGATAAAAAACAATAAAGGATAACCTACTTTAATGATGAAAAGAGTTAAGTTGTAGGAATTGATAATGCCTTGCACATCCGATGGCATACTATTAGATTGTGTTTCATTTTCATAAGCTAAACATAATATGATAAACAACTCTAGTTTTCCTGTCACATAAGGAAATTGTCACAACCATAAACTTAAAAGAGAAATTCAACTCCTCCAATAATTGAATGTAGCTTGATATTAATTATTATTGACATTTAAATGAAAGTTTGTAGAATGAAAACTAAAACAAGGAGAAAGTTTCAATACATATATTTGTGTAAGAATATAAAGTAGAGGTAGTATTAGTATTAGTATTTCTAACCCCCTTGGAGTTGCTTTTTCTGAATCCGCTTCAAATGATGGAGATTTTGAAGCAGTGCAATCTGATTAAGCCACCTATCATTCCATTGCCATTCAAGGAAAGTATTATTAGTGATTACTAATATTATCCATAATAATAAACAAAAAAAGGCAGCATTACCTTACTTTACAAGAGTATTTGCATGTTTTTGTTCAATTAAGAGAGCATAAACCTTCTCTATATGATGTATATGTCAGTTAAAGAATCGCAAAAATAAAAAAGAAAAAGGCAAAGAAAAAGAATTGAGAGTAAGTGAACTCACCAGTGGGTTGGTGGTTAGGTGGAACAGGCGAATTGGGTGGAATATGGATGATTTGCAGCAACTACTTATTCATTGTCAAGGAACCAAGATGGGCTTATCTAACAGAATAACTCTTTCCAAGATTTCAAGTTCAGCAGAGTAAAGGTAGGCAAGCAGCACAGCACAGCACTAAGTTTGTTTTGTACTGCTATCGTGGTGAAAGCCACCCAATCCCGAAGCCATATTATAATTGTAATCTAACCACATAAAATAAAGCATGCTGCATCCAAAAGTACTAGAATGGGTAGATTAATACCTAGGTGAAACAAAAAAAATGTATTATAAATACGAAGAGGGGAAGTTATTTTGGTGATTATTAGTTAAAAATATGGATTTTTTAATTAATATTAAATTTAAAAATAGTAAAATACACAATTATTTATATCAAATATATTATTAAAAAAATATTTATCCATTGACTTTGGTGTTATTAGTCAAGTGACACCAACTCATATAGGAATTGAAGAAAACCAAAAAAAATTATAAAAATTTAAAATATAAATATAAATGCTTATTCAACTTTAAAAAATTAATCACTAAAAACATCTATGCACTTTTTCTTTTGCATTTTTAAAAATACAACATTTGAGCCATTTTTTTTTTTACAATTTGGTGTCACAACTCAAGTGACACCAATGCAGCCATGAAAATTACACAAAACCAAAATAAAAAATAAAAACTATATTTATAAGGATATTAGTGTCATTTATTATTTTTTAAAATTAAAAATTAAAAATAAATATTTTTTAAAAACTGTTTATACTTTCGTACCGATAACCATCGAAATAACTTTTTCTTTTCTACATATTTTTTAACAAATTCTTTTCTCTTCCACCTACATAATGGATACCCAATTCTAGTTCTTACAAATGTATGCTTCTCATTTAATATTTTAGTTTTTGTATAGTTATTTTATTAAGTTGGTGTCATTGACTTGCGACATTAAACTAGGTCATAAATTTATAACAGTATAAATTAAAAAAAAAAAAAAAGATGTTGCACTTGTTTTATTTTTGAAAGTACTCATATCCAAATCAGAGTAATCTTCATGATTCATTTGTTACCTAATTAAATTATTATCATTATCGTCATCATCATCATCAACATTATCATCATCATTATCATCATTAATCTAACTCAATTTAGATAGTAGTATCTATTATATTGCCGAATCCATTTTAAATCATATAATTAAACAAAAATATAAAATGACAGCCATAAAAAAATAATTAACAAACTCAAGTACAAAATGATCAACAACATCTTTAACAATAGCAATATTTGCCTCAAATCTAAAAATATAAAGTAGGGTTCCTTTTAATAAATTGTGACGCCAGAAGATAAGATAACTCGTTTACCAATTTGATTTCTTTCCAAATTTTATCAAATGAAGCACCTGCATATTATCATCAGGTTTTTTGTTTGAAAACTTCAAATATCAGAACCAAAAAACAAAAGACTAGACTCAATAGTAAAAACAAAGTTGGATAAATAGAAATAACAGTATTTCAAAAAAAAAGACATCACCAGAACATGATTTAGGATTAGAATCAGTATGTCATCCAAAACAAACTCAATAATCACACATTAGATGAAAAGGAAAGTAGTAACCAACAAAAATATTGATAGACGTCGAATATTATCATATTATTTACTAACTTCAGAAGCAATTCAAGTTCAAGTACCTATAGAACTCCTAGCAAGAAAAGACAACAATCCAAAATGAAACTTTTATAATGGTATAAAAATTATTAGCAAGTCTTGAATAGGCTACCATAGCAATTCGAAAGGCTTCACATAGCCAGTTTTTACAAAATTTTAAAGGTTTTAGAGTTTAACCCAGGGATTTCTTCATTTCAATTATTTATCAATACTAATTCAAGCCCAATGACTTTCAAAATGGCCAAACTATAGATGGCAATAGTTTAACCAGAATTTAAACATTGGTTCAGATGTTGTTACTCACATTAATGATCAATCTTAAATGACAAGTTTTATACAAACTAATTTTTTTGCTTCCTCAAATGTGAATGCAATGCAGAACTAATAACCAGGTCTGAAATAGTTTACAGCACCAATGAAATGTATGCCTTTCATATAGTGTTAAGAAGTACTAAATTTAACCAAAGTTCTAAGTTACACTCAATTTATAACCTTGACTACGTTACATTACAGTCATCCAGAATAGAAGCACTATCAAATTCCTTGAAATTAAAGGAAATCATATATATATATATATATATATATATATTACTTTAATAAAAATGTTTAAGAAATTAGAGAATAGATGCATACCATTGAGAATATCTTTAAGGTGTTATACTGCTAGAGACCAAAGGAGGAATTAAAGAAAGTAGAGGTCACAGCTCAGACTCACAGTCCAGCCACAAGGCAAAGGACGTCAGGGTCAGGACCGCAACCACAAAGCAACATTTTCATTGGATGAGGTGCACACCTAGAAGGCAACATTGTCATCAGTGATGGGCTGGCTAACTACGCTTGTAAAGGTCTGAGGAAGATAAGAAGAGAACAAATATAATGGGGAAGAGGAAGATGAGTGCTGGGTATGGTGATACAGATAAATCAAGATTGGATGAAAGTTGGAAGAATGATTAAGATTTTCAAGGAAGCTGAAGAATGAAGATCGGCTTCAAAGCCAAAATGGGGAATGAAAAGGCATAGGGAAAAAATTTTAAGGGTTGAAAGAATTTGGAATTTATAAGTATAATTTGGGGATTAAGCTTAGGACACCAAAAGTTCAACCAGAATTGTTGTTTTTTTATTAAGGATTATAGAATCTGACTGGCCGATGAATTTGTAGATGCCTATTTTGTTCAGTTTTAATTTTAATTTAAATTTAAATTTAAACTTTAGTTTCAACTTTAATTAGTTTTGATTCTAATTTTAAAAAAATCAAAAAATAAAAATTTTAAGAAAATGAAATTTCAAAAAGAGAACAATTGGATTGAAATGAGACTTTTCATTGGATTAAGATTAAACTTTAATTTTAATATAGAATCAAAAAGTTTTTATCTTGGTATAGTTTGATTTTTAAAATAGTTCTTAATAAGATCAATTTAGGACTCTAATAATTTTTTAAGAGTCTACTCTTAATTTTTTTAAAAAAGTTTAAGAAACGTTTGCTAAAATAAGCTTCATATAAGCTTAAAGAAATTGTGACCATTAGACAAGAAATAGTTAATCTCAATTGCTAAAAGAAAAAAAAAAAAAAAACTAATGTGGTAACCGATAGACCTAATCATAGAAGAGAAATGAAAAAACCACCTAAGCTAACTCCTCAACTGAGCTTTTTTCTCTGAAAAACGGAAAACCCAAATTTGGAAAACCTTTATCCCCTTCATCTACCCTATCTGCCATTGCCACCAGCCCTCCATCCACCTCCTTATCTCTCAAAGTTATTCAAACCCCACAAATTCAATAAACCTTCCAAAATTTCTGCCTCTAAAATAAAAACCCCATATTTGGATGGGTTGAGTGTTGCCTTTGAAGGAATCAAATTTGGAGGTCCAAGTCTAGGAGGAAAAGGTCATGCATTTATTGATGTTATCACAAACTTAAGTCCATGTTCTGGTGGCGATGGACATTAAGCCTACAAATCACTTTAATTGTTTTTCCATTTATTTGTTAAAACAAATTTATTATAATTCTTTTTAATTTATTTTCTTCAATTTTATTAGTCTATTATTGCTATTATGGTAATCCTTTTGTAATATCTTCAAGAAGTTAGGCTTGGTTGTTAGCAATTAGTACTCGATAGTTAGTTTACCATATCTAGTTTTTTCGATTCTTATTCATGTTTGAGAGTTTTGATATGATAATTGTTTTTCATTCAAAGTATTAATTTTATTCATGATATAAACTTTACTCTATATTGCACATGTAAGAGCGAGAATTTTGTAGTTTATTATATCTTCCAAGTTTTTCATGCAAAAATTTGCAAGGAAACATTGCTAATTATAAAGAACATGGGCTTGCACTTTGCATGATTAACTATTTGATGTCAATTAGGAATTGTTCATCTATATGGCTATTGATAAACATAAATTAGGATTATAATAATCAATTAAGAGGACTTAGATTAATAGAGGATCCAAGTTTTAACCGTAATGCCTAATGTGGCATCTAAAAAATTAACAAAATCTTTTAGTATGATTATGAGAGTGAGAGAGAGAGAGATAAGTACCATCAAGGACCACAAAAATGGAAAAAAATTATAAATGCAAAAACTTAAAACTTATTCAACATTTAAGCTAAGTGCATACGATGTCATAACTTTGTTCTTTCTATTTCTCTTTTTTTTTCTTCTTGATTTTTGATCAATGACATTCCAAAAAGAAAATGAGATTTGTTCTTCATAAATGTATAAGGTTGATTCTGCATTAGGTCATCCACCAAAGAACATGTCCTCCAGTAACAAAATCCTTGGTGCTTTCCTTAAGTCTACTGGAATTTTGCATAATAATAACAAGAAAGAAAAGTACGAAAAAAGGGTAAAATAGACAGCCCAATTGCAAAATTGAACTTTCAAAATGTTTAATTCCAAGTTCAACCTTATGATCACATTACAATTTTTTATTAATATAAAATATTATTACTAATATTAAAAAATATAAAAAATTTTACTTCAAAAGTCACTAAAAATTAATTTCATGCATATATATTATATTTAATAAAATATAAAAAATTTAGAAAATTATAGTTAATTTTCTTAAAAGAATGTTTTCCATAGATACATTACAAATTCTGTGATGTTTTTGTGTAAAAATGTAATGTTTGTGCATAATCTGGTAATGTTTGCATCTAACAAATTACATATAAATGTTACCTTCAAAGATTTTTTTACAAAAATACATTACGAATAATACAAATTATTTTGACTTTATGTGGCCCACATGATAATTAAGTGGATTGAGATTAATATTTAATTAACTATTAAGGTGATATTATCTACCAAATCCTATTAAAATTAACTACTCTAGTGGTAAAAGTTAAACTGTACTTTAGTAACTAATTAGAATATAAACTCCTTGATGGTAGGATACAACTTTAATTAGTTTTCTAGTATAGGTCCCTAGTCTAGTCTATATAAATTGCTTGTGCACCATCATAAGGTAATTATCAAGAAAAGGAAATAGATTACAAGGCTTGTACGGGGTGTTCGTCTTTGTGTACTTAAAGTGAGGTCGCATTCTTGATCAACAATGACTAGAGGTACGTTTCTTAATTTAAATATTACATGTGGCAGCAGAGCCAGGCTTTCTAGCCTTGTTCTTCAGATCATCTAGTGAGATTCGTTAAAAATGAATTTTTTTTCATGTATATATTATTTATGCATAATTGATTAAATAATTCGTATTAAATATAAATGAGTTATAATAAATAGAGTAAAAGCATGAAACTGAAATTTCAAGATGCTATGATTAATCTTGTAATTTGTATTTATCGAAACATATTTTATATATGTACCATAAATTTGTTTATATATTGTGTGTATTAAAATTTCATGAAACTCTTGATTAATTCATGAAAAACCAAGACTGATGAAGGATTTTGATAGTTTAATCATCTACATATGTTATTGAGCCTTAAGATTAAAGAAAATATGATTAAAACATGAACATTTTATGGTATATTAAAATGGGTCTGATATTGTTTCATAGAATTCAAGTAATCTCGAATGTTTGATGATGATTTTTGTGTTTTTGATCAAAATTGATGGATGGGTCATGTAAATCTAGCATAAAATCATGGTTTTATGTCATTAATTGCATGAAAATTGATCGAAAAACACAAAAATTAGCCCTAGAACATCAAATAGACTTGAACGGGTCAAGAAAAACCCCACTAGGTTAGGTGTGACCCGGTTGGAGCTAGAAGATGGCTAGGACCCATGTCCCAGCCAAAGCCCACATGTGCAAGACGATGCGTGTGGCACATGCACCACTGATCGTAGGCCGTTTCAGCTTTATATTTTCTAGACCCAAATATTTTATGATTTTTGATTTTTTAATAATTTTTTAAATTTTTTAGGTCACGTAAAATTTTTATTATTTAATATTGGTGTTTAATTAAATAATAAATATGTTTATGCATAAATAGTCTATAATTTTACTTCATGACAATATTTTGGCAAGTTGGGAATATTTTGGTAGTATCTAGTCTCCCTATATAGTGTCCAAAAATTCATACTCTCAACCTAAAAGTTAAGTGTATATATGTATGATAAAGTTTGTTATTGGAATTACAATGTAAATGTGCACATCTATATGTCATGAAATAAATACATTCTAATATTGTGCATATCTTTCATGACTTAAGAAACACGCATATATTATGTAATGATTTTCTATATCAGTTATAATATGACAATTAGAAATTTTATTGTAGTATGTAAATTTTTACTACATAAAAAATTAAAGTCATTAGTTAGGATCTAAATCACTAGCTTGGTATTAGTAAAAGCATTTTAAGTTACATTATTTAGATAAATTGGTAGTTATTTAAAATAAAGAATTGTCTTTAAATAACTACATACGATAAATATCAATAAAGTTTTATACCATGAATTTATTTGGTATATATTTGAGTTATTAAAACATATATGTAATTATCTATGGCATACATATATTATGGTGCATCTCTACCCACAGGAAGGTTTGGATTTACATTTGAATATGAGGTATTTTATTCAATTAAACTATGGTTCCTTGCATTTTGAAGCAATTTCTACTATTGTGATTAATAAGGCTGCTATAATCAAATGCTATTTGGTGATGAAAAATTACTCTAATAAAAGAGTAAATTAAGTTATTTTTTGGGTAAAGGATGTTGATTTAGCATTTCGGGTGGATAACTTGTCCTCAACGAATAAAATACACAAAAGGAAAATAGATTTTGATATACGATGGGAGCAATATAATAGTTTAAGGATAATGTACATCAAATCTATAAATCAATTTTGGAATTCATCCTAATTTTTATAAGGTCAAGGATTATTGTAAAATCCCTAAAGACCATATTATTAAATCTGATAAGGTCTTGGCTTTCACCCGATAAGGAAGCTTTTAGGAATAAAATGCAACAATTCTAAAATTGTGCATGAGCATATTACGAGATTTGAGAGATATTGTTGCTCAACTTAAATTTTCAGAATTGTGTTTTTTAAAGTAAATTTCTTATCAATTTCTATTCAAACTTTTTCCTATAAGTATGACCATAAGAAACACGCATAAAGAAAATGATCTATCAATGAACTCTTAGTTGTATGTCTTTAAGAAGGAAAAGAGATTAAAAAATGAGAAACTAGATTTAGTTAGCCTAGTGACTCAAGGTGAAAAGTGATAAGTAGGCAATAAAGGTAAAGAAGGGAGAAATGCCAATAAAGAAA
>JBBYHM010013656.1:0-11197 GCA_038381775.1 Adansonia rubrostipa
AATTTTTATTTGAAATCTAAATTTTAGAATTTAAATTCTGATATTATCTAGATTTTCATAATCTAATTTTAAAATTTTAAAAAGATTTTATCCTTTTTAAATTAAAATTCTGATATTATCTAAATTTTCAGAATCTAAATTTAAAATTTAAAATTTAAAAAGATTTTATCCTTCTAAATCTTATCAGATGATGTTTTAACACCTATAAATAGGTGTAAAACTGAACAAGGAGAAATACAACAAAAAAAAATCATCTTCCTCTCTTCTATTCCTCTCTATTCCTATAGTCATTTGAGAGAGAATTTCATGACCTTTGGTTCGTAGTGTTGCGCTTGTAAGTGCTAACAATCGCAACGTGATCGAGAAGGCCTGGGAGACGTGTTGCAAATACTGTCGAGCACATTGGTGGCAGGCAATAAACGTCTTAAGGTCAAAGGTTCAACCTTGACTCGATCGTGTAACATCCGACGTTTATAATTTTTTGGTAATACGTATATTTATTCTATGATTTTTTGATTAGATTATTTAATTTATTCTAATATCGTTTTAATCGTTTGTTCATTTTGCAGTAGCTCGGAGCTAACAGAATCAAAGAAAAGGGAACGAAGAAAAGAAACCCACCAATCCAAGCTCATTTAGTGCGAAAAAAATGGAATTTATGGTAAGAATTAGGGAACTGGTAGGAATTTATGGTTTTCGCATAATTATATGCTGTTATTTATTCAGTGAGGGGAGGTGTTATCCTTTTGAGTGCTGGTGACACTTTTAGAAAAGAACCAGATACAAAGCGACCAATTGTTGTCAGAGAAAAGAGAAGAAAAAGAAAGGAGAAGAAATGAAATGAAATGAAAGCTAATGTAAGATTCCTTTAATGTCCCAAGCAATTAGGGGAGATAAGCCTCTGCAAATATTTTTTTGTTTTTTGTTTTTTGTTTATAAATTATTATTATTATTATTATTATTATTATTTCGGTAGTATAATTTTTTGGGAGAAATTTAAAAATTAAAATGATGAACAGATAACTATTAAAAAATAAAATAAAATAATAATTTTAAAAAATAAAATAATCATTATTAGAGTTATTAATAAAAAGAATGTAATTTTTTTTTACTTTTTATTTCATTTCTTTTTGTCTTTTGTTTTCTTAGTGGGGGAGTCGGTTCCAATCAATATATATTTTATATGAATTATATATATTAAAAATATTATTTAAAAATAACAAAAAAATAAAAAATAGTTTACATTATATCCCTAATTTATACAATAAAAATATTATATTAAATATTAAATTATTGTATAAAAATATTTATATTAAATTATATATTATATATTATATATTACAATATATAATAAATCTTGAATTATTAAATAATGAATTAATATAAAAATAATAAATATTTAAAAATATTTATATTAAAATTTAAATTATTTTTTAAAAATTAAAAAAATAATATTATATATATGTTGGGGTAAAGAGGGAGTGGGTTCTATTCCCAACATATGTAATATATATTATATATAATATGTATTGTATATTAAAATAAATGAATATATAATTCACTATAGCTGAATGTACGGATGAGTATAATAATATATATAACTACTATAATTATATGTATAGATGACTAAAAATGAATAGACTAAACCCTAAAACCGAATCTATGTCAAATAGTATATATATTAAAAATACTATTTAAAAATTATAAAAAATTAAAAGTATTTTATATTAAATCTTAAATTACTATTTAGAAATAAAAAAATAAAAAAATCTAATCATAATTGAATGTATAGGTTCTCGTCATTGTGCACATTAGTGTCTAACGTGATTATCATATCTAATTTCCAACCAACGTGCACAATTACTCTCTGATATTTTGTTAGAATTCATGGCCATATAATTTAGCGTAGATTCGATTTTAAGGTCTGTACATTCATTTTTGGTCATTTGGGCATTTAGTTATAGTCATTTGTATATTTAGTTAAACTCATCCTCACATTCAATTATAGTGATCCATACATTCATTTACTATCATACATACATTTACCTATGGGTACCAACATTTAAGATCTAATGTTTCTTACACGCATCTAATGCGTAAACGCATTCCATTATGCTCATACCACCAAATGTGTGTTATGGTCAAATGTACACTAACTTATTAGCATAAGTACATCTTACATGATTGTTATATCTGATGTCCAACTTATGTGCAGAATTGCTCTCTAACATTTTGATATGGTTCATAGCCATATGGTTTACGTTAGACGATTTTAGGGTCTTGTACATTCATTTCTAATCCTCTGTACATTTAGTTATAGTATTTCTCACAATTATTTAAACTCAGTCCGTACATTCAGTTATGGTAATCTATACATTCATTATCGTCATATGTACATTTACTTATGGGTATTAGCATTGGACTTTTAATGTTCCTACACTCATCTAACGCATAAGCGCAATCCGTTATGCACATACCATCTAATGTGTGTTATGGTCAAATGTACATTAACTTATTAGTATATGTATATCTTACGTAGTTGTCACATCTAGTGTACAACTAATGTGCATAATTGTTCTCTGATATTTTGATATGGTTTATGGCTATATGATTTAGTGTAAGTTTAGTTTTAAGGTCTTGTACATTCATTTATCGTCATATATTATATAAATAAGGAAATGGAGAGTTGGTTTACATATATAATATATATTATATAATATACATTACATATAATAATATAATAATATAATTGAATATAAAATATTTTTAATCTTTTATTATTTTTAAATAGTATTTTTAATATATAATATAATATATATTATATATATAATTTATATGTAATATGTTAGGGGTCAATTCCCTTACCCCACATATTATATATAATATATATTTTATTTTATTTTTTATTTTCTAAAAAATAATTTGAGATTTAATATAAAATATTTTTTATTTTTTATTTTTTATTTTTAAATAAAAATTTAAGATTTAATATAAAATATATTTTTATTATTTTTATTTTTAAATAACAATTTAATATTTAATATAAAATATTTTAATTCTTATTATTTATAAATACTATTTTAAATATATATATATAAATATATATAAAGGGAAGATGATCGATTTTTAATATAAAATATTTTTTATTTTTATTATTTTTATATTAATTCGATATTTAATATAATTCAAGATTTATTATTTGAAAACGTTAATAAACAACTTCATGCAATATTGATGTCTGATAGTTAATGAAAAAACAAAGAGTGAATTTAAACTAAGTCTGAATTTATTTGCTTAATCATTTTTTTAACTATTTTTTCTTATTAATTTGTAAACAAATAAGGCAATTTAATGGAGACTTGAGATTCATCAATGAAGTAAAGGTCAACTGTCCCATGCTATTTATTGGGTGGCTTTGTCGAACTATATATAATATAGATCAATTATTCTAACCATTCTCAACCGTTCTTTATCTATGAAGACAAAAACAACAGAAAAAATAAATAAATACAAGGCATTTGTTGTATTCTATGAATGCAATTTATTCTCTTTCTTTAAATCAAAAAGAAAAAAAATAAATATAAATGAATTAATATTCTTTTTTTCTTTCTCAATTGTTTTACTGTAGGTTTGTTATGGTTGAGCCCAGGGCCCTATTTGGGATCTAGACTAGAAGGATGTCGGCATTGACCAATAGACCTCTCTCTATTCTGATTTAGGCCTTTTGAAGGTTTGAACCCTGAAGATTGGGCTGATGGCTGGGTACTGTTTTCTTTTATATGATTATGAATTCCAATTTCTTACTTGCCAACATAGTTTTATATATATATATATATGAATCACCATAAATTATTATTTAATAATAAAATTATTTTTATTTAAATTTATTTATAAAAATATATAAATATTAATTTTAAAAAAAATTATTAATTAATAAAAAATAATTCAAATTTTTAAATCTGAATTCAGACTTGGCAAAAATTTTAAAAACATTTCAATCCAACCGATAAATGCCTCCACTTATCAATTCATCTTTTTTTTTTTTATAAGATATGTACTAAATATAAAATATAAAAAATTTGAAAGATTAAGTATACTCTTATATCAAACAACTATTTGAATTTATCTCAAATTTAAATGACCTATATCACCTCACTTTTGCCAAATGTTATGGCTGCTATTTCTCTGTGATTTTAGTTATCTTCTAAATTTAACAATTATTTCTCCAAAGTATTTTTTAAATTTATTAATTTAGTAGATATATTTATGCTAGAATATTGAACTAAATGACCCATTGAAAATTAGAGCTACATAAATAGTAGATAATAATAAATAAAACTACAATTTATTAAGTAATAGCAATAAATAAATAATTATTATCAATAACTAAATAAATAATATATATATATATATATATATATATACACACACAATCACATGAGTTTTTAAGTCAAGTCTATAATGCATGAGCTTGACTCATTTATATAACTGAATCTAAACTTATGCTTAAGCATCTTTGATTTTGTTAAACAAACAAGTTTCATCGAACATTTAACAAATTAAACTCGAATAATTTACAACAATAAATCAATAACTCAACTCATCGGAATCCCAACCCTAAACTAAAATGCAAAGAACTCTAAGTAATGAATGGAATGGATCCATTATTTCTTCGCTATTTGCCTGTACTGGGCAGGCACTAATACGTAACTGTTAAGGACATCTCTAAAACTATGGACATGGATAACGTAACATGACTGACTTATCCCAATCTGAGAGAAATGTCAAAGCTATTATTATTATTATTGTTGTTGTTGTTGTTATAGCCTTGAGGCGGAACTTCAGAGCTAACAACATGGGCAATCGACTCCGATGATGGTTGCCCATGCTGAGCTAAATTCTCCATCTACCAAAATTAAAATTTGATGTCAAATGAAAATCAGCAAAACAAACAAGAAAGTTTTCGAAAATGATAAGAGTTACACACTCACTCGCAGGCTCAACTTCCGGTTTCCTTCCATCAGTTCTGCTCCCTTCACATTCAACAACAATAAAGAATTTAAGTATTAGATCATTTAAGTCCGAGAAGAGAACAACAAAGAAACATTAAGAATAAATAAAATAATAGCTATAGTTTCATATTATCTGCCTTCTTCATTTTATTAAAATATTCGTATTCAATATTTATGTCTCATTTATACTTAAATATGAATATTTTATATACTTTTTTAAATATATGAAAAAATTTAAAATTTCAAGCATTACCCGTATCCAACATTCATCCAAATTCAGATAACATAAAGTACAATCAATTGTTTCTCTGGGCGGCCTTCCAAGTTTCATGCCACTTCCAATGAAACTTTCCACTATTGCCTAGGAACTAATTTTAAATCTTTCTACATAAATGGAATCAAGTTACACTATAAATTGAGGAAGCTATGAGAACAAACAAGATTTAACAAAAGAAATCTTTAATTGGGAAATTAAGCAGCAAAATTTTAATATATTTCCATATTTGATATCATTCAATATTAATTTATTCCAGTTTTAACTATGAAACTTAAACAAATCCTAATCATCTGTTGTAATAGTTTAGATAAGTAACTCACCTTTCTCTTGAGGCTGTTGATTTCTTCATAAAATCTGTCATCCTGAAACATAAAAGCTTTCACCACAAGTCAGAATAACAATCCATAAAATTTTCACCTGAAACTATTAACATTCAAGCTATGAAGCACAAACATAGACACATAATATGAGTATAACATGATCCGGACATAATGATATGAAAATTTTTAGATAAAAACTTGTTTATACAATAATATGCAATAAAAATGTAAAATTATACTTTTCAATTAAATATTAACATGTAAAAAGCTTTTCAATTTTTAAAAATTATTTTTGAAGTTTAAACCTTGAACCTTGAAGAACCCATTTGAACCAAATTGCTTATTGTTAATTTCATATTTGAGAGAAAAGTAAAAAGAAAAAAAAAAGGGAAAAAAAAAACTTTAATAGCCTATTCAGTCACATCTGAACATGTCCAATTATGTCTTAACCATGTTTTAATTGCATTCGATTTTATTTTTATTTATTTTTTACATGTTATGACACCATGCCGGAACCGTGTCCATGCTTCATAGCATATATCAACTGAGGGCGAAAATAAAATTTTAGAAAGGGACAATATTGTGAGTATGAGTTGGAGGAGATGAGGCTTCTGAAAAACCTTTATTTTGATAACGCGGCTCAGGCTTCCTTTTACTAATTTCTCTAGATGATTTAGTTCTTCAAAGTCTAACCCTTGGAGCTCCTCTCCCTTCAGCTGTCTATCGATAACATACATATCTTCATGGTAAGCTCATATACCACAATAACAAAACAGCAAATATTCAGATTAATTTTACCTCAGTTCGTGGTTCTTTTCAACCATTTCCTTGCTCAATATGGCATATGTGCTACTACTCTCAAGCTAAAAACAAAACAAAAGAGCAGCTTCTTCAGCATGAAATTAAATGATTTTCACTTTTCAAGCAAATAGGGATAAAAGAATATGGCTTATAGCCGTCACTTTAAAAGATTGCAATAAATTTCGTCCATAGCAGTTAACCTTTTATTTTGATTTCAGAGCATATTTGAGTTGGACATTCATTCTCGAATTCAAATAACATAAATATCTAATATTCATCTCGAATCTATTTAGCATAACTGTATTAAATTTGAATATCAACAACGATATAAAAGTGTGACAGTGACAGATGAGCTTCTCAAAACAAAAAAATTTTTAAATTTGCTCAACTTAATCTACCCAATTGATAATTGAAATACATTATGCCTTGCAGTATAATCTCATATGATAATCATTCCAAAAAAAAAAAGAGATAGCATAATTGTAACCAACAATTTCCCATATTTTACGAGCAGCAACCTTCATTTGTAAGTGAATAAAAACAACAAGAAAAGAATAAGAGATCAATTCTAACCTGCAGCTCAAGAGATAAATTATTGGTATCTAATTCCAACCTGTCAATCCTTTCTGAAGACTGGTTGCGCCTTTCAATCACCTGCCTCGTACTTAGGATAACAATAGAATGGCACTGAGTCACTAACTTAACTTCAAAGAAAAAAATAAAATAAAAAGAACAGATGATATATATACATATATATATATATATATATGGGGTTTACAATAAAGTCGAAGGAGCAGCAATTTCCTCAGAATTTTTCTAATCATATACAACATATGTTATCTAAGTTCTTTGTTTTTAAAAAAAATATATATAGGTCCAACACATACTCTAACATAAGTATGTGATACAGTCTTTTAAATATATGAAAAAATTTTAATCAAACACATATTCATATATAATATTTGCTTTAAATTCGAGTAACACAAAATATAATATACATACAATACGACGAAATGTTCAGGGTTCTGGGGTTTCTTGCCAGTGACAAATATAAATATAGTAGTCATCTAGGAAGAGTGTGGACTTCTGAAATAGAGATAGCGGATATAAGAATATATATAATAGGGAGGCTAGGGAAAAGTTATAGTTACCCGGTTCCACCAATACAAACTTACTGGTGCTATGTCAAAATTTGGAATATAACTTTAATATTATGAAAATAATAAATAAAAATTTTCACTATCAACATATTAAATATAATACTTGAAAATAACCAACTAAGCATTAACTTAAATGATCAGATTCAAAAAAGTTATGGGTTCATGAGAAAAGTAGATAAGCTTTAAAGATCATAAAAGTAGATTAGATTTAATTTAATTTTAAAAAAAATAAAAATAAAAAACTCAAAATATTATATTTTGTAAATTTAATTTTTTTTAAGTTCCTTATCGTGAATATAACAATTTTTTATTTAAAACAATAAATAAATGTGTCAATAGGAATTCAACATGTGCTTTTCAAAAGTGCACCCAAATTTAAAATAGTTCAATTTATCTTGAAATGCTTGCCCTTTTCATTATCTTGTTGTGGTAGAACTAATCTATCATGGAGGTAAGAAGCTACTTAGAAAACTAGGTTCCTTGTGAAATCTATTACAATTCCCCATTACCCAAATAGGCTTGGAATCTCTCACTGTTCAAAATGCATTAAGTGATGGACATCTAAACAATTGTGTATATATGCATCTAACAAGCCACCACATAAACAAAAAAAAAAGCATTCACAACGAGGTATTGCTCTAATTTCCTTTTACAAGTATACCTTCACCATATATATAGTTTGAGGTATATAAGCAATCTATAAAATAATTTCTTTTTACAAGTATACCTTCACCATATATATAGTTTGAGGTATATAAGCAATCTATAAAATTAAAGGACATGAGGATGACGTATAATTATTTTCAAAAGATGAAAATCATTTTTAAAAGTTTTAGGGATGAAGAATAAAAAACTTTCTAATATTTATCCTCTAAAATTGTATCTGAAAAGTTTTAGGATGAATATGCACAAATCATCCCTAAAATTAAAAACGACATTCGTCTCTAATATTATTAAATTCAAGATAAAAAAAACATTTTATTTTTATCATCCTCTTTAACTTATCTTTAAAAATTATTTATTTTGTAGTGATCATCGTAACAAACGATGCATGGCACCTCGGCACAATGTGAGAGGAGAATCCCTCCCCCCGCACTGAATTTTTTTTTTCTCACTGCCCTAATGTCAAACCGCACTTAATTTTTTTTTCCCACTGCCCTAATGTCAAATCCCACTTAAATCGTTGTTATACTCTTTCAGTTTAGGGATTGTGCAAATGGAATTAAAGTTATGCTCTTTTATTCAAAACAAATGAATTCAAGACCAATCATCCAAATTTGCCACCCAACTTAAACCTGCCCGAATGTAGTATACCCTTTTATTTATAAAGCCATGTGATTGATGAATAATAACCTTCAATATATGAACTTTAAAATGCCAATCTTCAGCCACCGTGTTGAATGGTGAATATTAAAGAGTGAATTACTCAATTTATCTAGAGCAACTTTTTACAAGCTAAAGAATAATAAAAATGCATGCATTAATGTAGAAAATAAGTAGTTTCTAAAATGTTCCTATAGCACAAATAGGTACAGTGTTTGGATGTTTATAGATCTTGGCCTAATCATGCATCCCAGAAAGTTAATCAAACTCCTGCAACATGATATCCGTTAATCAACCTTTATAAGCAATCCTAAAATCCGTAATTTTTCCCAACCTAAATCACTCCTAAGCCACCATAAAATATCTGCTTACCCCATCTAATCTACTAGTAATGCTAAAGTTAATTAATTACACTTCAAGTACCTTTACAGTTGCTTAGCAAAAAAAAAAAAAAAAATGTACCATTAAAGTTATTCCAAGATTGGTGTTAGTCTGATAATTTTATTTTAGTATAACATTGTAGGGTTTTAAGTTTTAGCATAATATTCAAGGAAAAGATCATGTAAGATTGGTTTTGACAGATATTCTAAACATATGAATACAGTATAAAAATTTAAAAGGTAAATAAGGGAGGTTATTAAAGCTACTATTAACAAATGGACAATGCTATATACGAATAAGAAACATACACACTTATGCACATACATAACTATTTTGTAATTATATTTTTTTAAAAAAAGAAGGGAATAAATTAACCTTTATTCATTAGATTTAAAAAGTTCGTATGAGAAAAAATACCAATTATGTGTACATATGTTCTAGACTTTTATCTATACATAACACTTCACTTAACAGATCAAACTTGTTTATTTTTTATAGTTGGGGGAAGGGCATTTGAGCTTGGTCATCCTTTTAAAGGAAAGGGTACTAGGACGTATGTGAAAATGTTTTCAAATCATGATTTTACTTTATGCAATGACTTCATCATACATGTTAAGGCTCCATTTGTGTTTATAAAAAAACAGCACTTAAAGAAAATATTGTGTCATTTTTCTCATTTCCCTCTAATTCAATGCAAGAAGTACTACAAATATTCGCACATTTAGAAAAAGAGCATCTCTTAATTATAACCTTCAAATCGTCTTTCAATTTCTATTTTTAGTCTTAGAGCCTTATATATATAGACACACACACACACATACCTACCCTTTTGTTCCTTGATTATTAAGGCTGAGCAAAACTAGCTTTGAATATCCTCTTGGGATCTTTAGTAAATTAAGGCTAGTAAAAAAATATATATGCATCTAAAAATTAAACACAATTAATTGCCAATTTAGCTAGAAAGGAGATTTTGTACTAAAAATCTTCCTTAGTGTTGAAGAAAAGATCTTGTTAGATTCACATTCCCTAGATCCCTACAATTTTTTTCCATGACAACTAATCGTACTGAACTTATATTTTTTTCTTTCTTTTTGAAAGGAAAAGAAAATAAATTAAGAAATAAAGGGAGGTACAAAGCGATAGCATCAATCAATCCTATATTTTTTGAACTTGAACGTGAGTATTAGACACAGATATATTCGTTTCTTTTTGACTTTGTTCATACATTTAGAGGGTCTTTGGTAGGTCATATCTCACATATCTTGATTTTGAATCGAAAATGAGTGTTGAATATAAATACTTTAAAAAATACGAAAAGTCAAAACAAAATAATTTAAAATCTTCATTATCTGTAAATGAACAACATTGTATAAAAGTAATTAAACAAATTTTTAAATAAAATAATTTTGCAATTTATAACACTGAATATTTACTTGGGGTGGTATACATCTTAATTTACTGGGATTGATCCTATTGTGACATTTTTTTTTCTCTAAACCAAAAACAATTTATTAATAAAGAAGAGTCAAAAAGACTCGTATCAACGCATCATATCGAAGGTGCACATAAAAGCAGTCATCAAACTCAGCAAAAACATCTGATAAAAAACTAAAATCCTTGTGACATCCCTTTGCCTTAATTATATGTTCCAGTTTAACATTATATGTATCATTACTACAATTATACCATATTATAACAGAGACAAAGCAATTAATCATTAATATACAAAATACTAAATCTTCAATTCATGATTACTCGATATTTCAATCTTATACAACGTAAATCACTTACTTTCTAGCAAAAAATAAAAACCAATATCATTAATGAAAACAAAAGGTTGAGATTAAGTTTCTAAGAGATAAAAATAGACTAGACTTCAGCATCTAATTATAAAGAGAATATATACTTACATGATGAATTTCA
>JBBYHM010013666.1:0-57162 GCA_038381775.1 Adansonia rubrostipa
ACATATAAATATTACAATTTACATAATGTTTATGTGCAATTTGTATTGTAGGTAATGTATTTGTGTAAAGAATTTTTGAGGTAATATATGTATATAATTTGTTACATACAAACATTACCGAATTTATATACAAATATTACAGATTTACATAAAAACATTACCAAATTTGTAATATATGTATGTAAAATATTTCTTTAAGAAAATTAACTATAATTTTTTAGAAATTATTTTTTATGCTTTATTAAATATATTATATGTGTGAAAAATTAATTTGTGTAGTAATTTTTGAAGTGAAAAAAGTTTCTATATTTTTTTAGTTTAATAATTTATTTGAATATATTAGTAATAATCATATTATATTAAGAAAAAATTAATTTTTTGATAAATATATATTTTTATTAGTTGATAAAATTATAACTAAACATTGCAAAAATTACACATAAATATTATAATTTACATAATATTTAGATGAATTTGTGTTATATATAAACAAACAAATATTATATATAATATATATTATAAAATACATATATAATATATAATAGTATAAATATAATATAATATAATAATATATTTATATATAATAAAAATAAAAAAATGACATTGTTAGTTCTTGAAAAGCCAAATGAACAAAAAGGAAAGAAAGGAAAAATTTTTTGTTGAATGTTAGGGAGAATTTTAAAAGAGTAAAATGTAATAATAATTATTAAAAAAGTTGAAAGTGAAAAAAATAATTTTAAAAAAAGAAATAATAATTATTAAAATTTTTAATAAAAAAATTGTAAGTATCATTTTACCTTTATTTTTTATCTAATCTTTTGGCTGTCTTTCTTCTTAGCAGTAATTTAGTGGAGGTTATAAATTATATATATATTAAATTATAATATATATTGTTTACTATTTTTTTTGTAATATTAGGGATTAAAAATTTTATCTAAACAAAGATCTCCAAAGAGAGTAAGTTATGATTATCTCATTATACAAGAATAATCAATTGTATTTTTTATATTTTGCTTACATGTTTATTTCTTTATTTCTTTATTTTTTTTGTTTTCATTGAAAAGTCATCCTCTTACTATGCAAAAATAATTAGCTTTAGCATATATAAAGCAATGCTCAAGGTGATGTCAATTATACATGAACACGATAACTTTGTATATATACTTTATATTTGTTATAGTGAGTCATAAATCTACTTATAGTTATAGAAAGTCATACTTTGAGTAACTATTTTCTAATATAAAATATTTTTAATATTGTATTATATATCATATATAATATAATATATTATTATGTTATTTTTATAATATTATATATTTTTTATATATGTATTATATAATATATATTATTTTAAATTTTTTAAAAGCTAATTTGGATTTAATATTAAATATTTTTTAATTTTTATTATTTTTAACTAGTTGTTCAAAATTTAAAATAAAATATTTTTTATATTTTATTGTATATAATATATTATATTATGTTGTATATTATTGTATTATATTTATAATATAATATAATATTATATTATATTTTTAATTTTTTAAAAAGTAATTTCATTTAATATTAAATAGTTTTTAATTTTATTATTTTTTATATTAATCTGGTATTTAATAAAATTTGAGATTATTTTATAATTCAAAATTTAATATAATATTTTTAATATATATAATTTATAGGCAATATATATAATTATACATATTATATATAATTTATTGGGGATCAATTCCTTTAGAAGGGAGCTGATCCCCAACATATATGATATTATAATATATTATATATAACACATTGCATATATTATATTATATATAACATATATAATATATAATATATATTAATTTGAAATTTAATATAAAATATATTTTTTATATTTTTATTATTTTTAAATAATAATTCAAGATTTAATAAAAAATATTCTTTAATATTTTATTATTTCTAAATACTATTTTTGATATATATAATTTATATTTATAAGTTCTATATATTTATATATATAATTTATATATATGGGAGAGTCGGTTCCTACACCAAGGGAAAGTAGGGTTAAATTGTAATTACAATTTCTTTATTAATAATTCTAATAATTACTATTTCCTTTTGTGAAATAATTTTTCTCTCTTTCACCCTTATGAAAAATTATCACTTCATCTTATTGTTTTGAAATTCTCCCTAAATGTGACCCCGTAAACCATATTTTTCTTTTTTTTTTTAAACCAACGTTTGAGATAAAAAATTTTATATCCAAGAGTTCATTTCATTTGAAGCTGATGGGAAGCGTATATTAACAAACGTATCCTAAAATTTTTCTTCAAATAAATCTTTAAATTTCAAAACAATAAAACAAATCTTCCATCTTTTACTTGTAAAATTAAAGCTATGAAAATTTATTTCGTTATAATTACACTTATTAAATTTAAGAAAGAATGAACAAAGTTTTGTGGTAATAATTAACTACTTGTCTATGTAGACACCTTATTTTATTTAAGTCAAGTTCTGGCATCCTAAAATTTAATTGAGGTAATAGAATAAAATAATAAAAATAAAAAATAGGGACAACTGCAAGGTGTCGTGTCGCTAGGCACTATTATGCGACATGACACTATGTGAAAAATTTTTTAGGAAAGTTTGAAATGCCAAGAGATCATATTAAAAAAATGTAAAAGAAGGCATCAAAAGTCACTGTTCGAGGTGTCATTAAGGTCATTTGAGCAAGCATGTTAGCTATCTATCATTCTCAGCTACAATAAGGTCTTCGGGAAGCCAAAGGTGCTTAAAATTAATATTCGTTCGTGCATGTATCGATATAGAGCATTAGTGTATCAATTTAAGGCCTCCATATTAGCAAAAAACCAAATTTCATATTTTGTGTTGATAGAACATGTCAATGTATTGATACAGGTGCTAGTGTATCGATACCATGGCTTGCAGTATCGATACATGTTGTTGTGTGTCAATACTTAGCGTATAATATCGATACCAAGTTATGTCATAGCTTAAAATTGTATTTGCCAATCAGTTTTGATACTAGAAGTCATAGTATCGATACCAAGCTCCATGCATCAATACTAGCTTCATTATATCGATACCTGGGTACAAATTTGCTCCAAGTATCAGCAACCCAAGGAAAAAATGGCCCGATTTGTGCTATTTTTACCTTTTGGCACCATGACATTAAAACATGAATTGGAACATGTTTTTGGCATAAAAAATCTTCCAAATTCATATTAGGCCCTAGTATTGAACTTCTGATTAGATCAACTACAATTTTTGAGGCCCAAACAGTCATGATAAGGGACATTTATGACTTTAATTCAATTTGCTAAAGGGCAACATTGGTTTTCTCATGGCTTAGCTACATACAGTGGCCTTGATCCGCTGTTTTTGTTGAGCAAGCCAACGGATTTAATTGATAGTTGAGCATAGCACCTTGTCCATATTAGATATGCATGTATCAAAGCCTAAAATGCCCTTGCTTTTTTCATTTTGTCTTCACTATTCACATGGCTATCTAGGCCAATCTCGGCTTATCTGAAAAAGGGATTTCTATTCATTCTTACACTCTCCAAAAACATTTTTTAGCCATCTTCCACTTTTAAACACTTTCATTCTTATAGCTCCCCCAAGCCTCCATCAAAAACTCTTCCATAACCCTCAATTTCACTCTTTTTGCCTCTCAAACCTCCCTTCCATTGTTAATATATTCCTTAGACTCATTCTTGACCACCCTTTTCTTGCAAATCAATATTGCAGAAAGGGGACGTAAGCTCTAAGTTAACTAGTTTTTTGCTCAACAACAACCGATTCGTGTTTTTCAAGTTTATAATTCCTTACTTTTTTTTTTGAATCAAAATTTGAAATGAAATAAATGAAATAGAAATATTAGAAATATATAGAAATATATAAAAATATATATAAATAAATAGAAATATATATAAATATATAAATAGTAAATTAATATAATATTAATATATTATATTCTAAATTATATTTTAAATAAAATTATATTATAAATAATATATAAATAAAAAATAATATATAAATAAAACAAAAAAATATATAAATATAAATAATAAAAATATAGAAATAAATTATTAAATTAGAATATATATATTCTAATATATATAATAGAATATATAATAGAAATAGAATATATAATAGAATTAATATTCTAATCTAAATTATATAATATAAATTAAATAAAATAATAAGAAATAAGAAATTCAATCATGACAGTAATATGTGTTGTATATGTAAATCCTAGATGTGACTCTATTTGGTTTTATCATTAAGTATATATGGAAATGTTCTCATGTGCCATCATGTAAATAGTCTTTAAACTTGTAAAAAAAAAAGTTATCTTGTATAGGGAATTGAATGCTTTGATTTCATCATAAATGAATCCCAAGAATAGATGCCAAAGGTATGGTGACTTTGGTTATAACATGAAGCATACAAAGGTGGATGAGTGATACAAAGAGTATTCACTACTCTAAGTGATATCAAAGAAGTACCTCATTTGTCCTTGGTCATGATTAGTAGAATAATGTCTTTGTCCAAAGTATGATGAATTTAGGAGAAATTTTTTCTCTAAATCCATTTAGTTACCATAAGCTGCAAGAACTATTTTGGATTAAAGCATAAGTAAATACTACACCATGGTCATGCTCATTTAGGGATATTTGGTAAAAATATTGAATTACACTGAGAGGCTAGTTACTGAAAGGTTTCAAAAAGGTTACCTTGACTCTTCAATATTAGGGTGATCATGATGGGTTGCTAAATCTTGCTCATGATCTATGTTTATAAATCATAAGCTATGTGTATAAGCATAGATTACGGTTTATGCTAATTGTCAACATGTTAAAAATCAAATAGGCTGCACACAATAGATTTGTTGCATTTAAAGTCAAATTCAATTAAGTTAGACTTAATTAAATAAAAGTTAAATTATGGATGACTTAATTGAAAAAGTTCAATTAAAAATTGATTAAGACCTAAATTGGATTTACGAAATCGAAATTGAAATGTCTTAATATTGCAACGTATATAAAAATGTCTTACCAAGACAATGTCTAAATGTTGACATATCATAAATGTGTTTTGACCCAAATTGGATTTGTCCAGATGTGAAAGAGTTTCACATTGTTGGAGAGTTTGATTGAAAATCAAATTCTTTTTTTCTTCCTTATTGTCACAACATGGTTTGGATGTAAATCCTGACCAGCTCAACTTAAAATGGTAGGTGTATCCATTGTTCTTACATATATTCATATATCATTATTTTCTTTTATTTGGGGTCTATATCATTATTATTATTCTTTATTTTTCATGTCTGGGGACTAAGTTACTAAGATGAATCGTTCACTCAACTTCTTTAAATAGTCGTTACAAAATGGCCATTTATTTTCGAGTCGCCATTGATCTATTTATTAGGTGAAATCAGGCACCTATTAGAGTTTATGTTTTAAGGTTACAGAACCTACAAAAACAAAATTTGAGGTCCACATTGATATTAGAGATCACGTGAAAGGGTTCGGGAATCAATTAAAATCACGAATAGGGATCAACCCTCTCATGATATCGAAAAATCGATACCTTAATAATCATATGTTAATTTAAATTTTGATTTTTATTTGGTTTCAATGTTTAATATTTTAATTATAATTCCAATAAATAATATTTTGTTAAACCAATTTATTATTTTGAGAAAGTAAGGTTTTAATGTTTTTGGAAATCAAAATATCTTCCCTACCCTCTCGAAGAACCAAGAGAACACAAAAGTTCTTTTTTATCATTCTTAATCGTATCCTACTGGAAAACCTATAGAATAAGAAAGATTTAAAAAAATCAATATATATTTTGTACCCTGCTAGAAAGCCGATGGAATACAAAATGTTTTATTTTACAAAAATTAAAAATCCTGACTTTCTATTTGGAAAGGATATCTCGTTAATAAAATAATTTGTAAAATCCCTTTCATATGTTAGGAGAAATTTTATGTACTATTTTAACTTGGAGATATTGCTGTAATTTAAAACAATATTCACTTTATTAAAAATATTAACTGTAAGACCTGAAAATGGTCTAACATGATGGACCCTTCCTAGTGTACTTTTAATATGAAAATATCCTAGTAATCATGTAGGACTTCGTTTTAACATGAAATTACTAAAATGTCCTCTAGGTATACATTCAACATGAAAATATCCTGGTGACCTAATAGACAATAAAATTATGGTGAAATGATAAACCTATCCTAAATATAACCCTTGGCATTAAAGCATCTAGGCAACTACTTAGGACTCAATTTTAGAAAAATATCAAAATATCCCTAAGGTATACTTTCAACGTGAAAGTATCCCAGTACCCTAATGGACACTAAAATTATCAAGAAATGACAAACCTATCCTAAATATATACCTTCGGCATAAAAGCATCTTAGCAACTACCTAGGACTTTGTTTTAAAAAATTACTAAAATGCCCTAGGGTATACCTTCGACGTAAAGGTATCTCGATACCCTAATAGACACTAAAATGATCATGATGAACCTATCATCAATATACACCTTTGGCATAAAAGCATCCCGATGACTACTAGGACTCTATTTTAAGGAAATTATTAAAATACCCCTAGCATATACTTTCGACGTGAAAGTATCTTGGTACCCTAATTGACACTAAGATGATCATGAAATGATGAATTTATCCTAAATATATGCTTTCATGATAAAAGCATCCTGGCAACTACTTAGGACTCTACTTTAAAAAAATTACTAAAATACTCCTAAGATATACTTTTGATGTGAAAGTATCCAGGTAAACTAATGGACACTAAAATGATCATGAAATAATGAACCAATCCTAAATATACATATTTAGCAAAAAAACATCCTAATGACTACCTAGCCCTCAGTTTTAGAAAAATTATTGAAATACCCTAGGATATACCTTCGACGTAAAATTATCCCAATACCCTAATGGACAATAAAATGATCATGAAATGATGAACCTATCCTGAATATACACCTTTGAAATAAAAAGCATCCTGTCGACTACCTAAACTCTATTTTAAAAAAATTACCAAAAAGCCCCTAAGATATAACTTTCACGTGAAAGTATCTTGGTGCCCTAATGGACACTAAAAAGATCATGAAATTATGAATCTATCCTAAATATACAACTTTAGCATAAAAGCATTATGGCGACTACCTAGGACTCTTTTTTAAGAAAAATTACCAAATGCCCCTAGGATATATCTTCGATGTGAAAGTATCCCGATAACCTCATGGACACTAAAATCATCATGAAATGATAGACCTATCCTAAATATACACTTTTGGCAAAAAAGCACCCCAGTTATTATTTGGGACTCGATTTTAATAAAATTATCAAAATACCCCTAGGGCATACGTTTGACATGAAAGTATCCCAGTACCCTAGTGGACACTAATATGATGATGAAATGACGAATCTATCCTAATTAGGATAATTGTAATTCTAAAATTGGCTTTAGATTTAAAAGTTGCAATTAAGCCCCTAATCTTTTTAAATTTTCATTTTATACCCTATGCAGAACCAAGAGAATACTAAAAGTTTTAAAAATTTCTATACCCCTATGAAAGACCATAAAAATAATAAGAATATTTAAGAGTAACAAAAATGATCATTTTACCCCTAAATACTAAAATTTGCTATTTAGTCCTTATATTTTTCAAAATTTCATTTCGTACACTACGAAAAAACTAGAGAATACAAAAAATTTTAAAAATTTTTGTACACTTATGAAAGACCATAGGAATAATAAAAAATGACAAAAATGATCATTTTACCCTCAATTACTAAAATTTGCTATTTAGTCTTTAAATTTTTCAAAATTTGTATTTAAGTCTCTACATGGAAAAAGATATTATAAAAATATCTCAAACATATGAAAATACACATGAAAAGCATAGAGAACATATTCACAAAGATTTGGCCAAACAACTTCGTCTACAAACAAAAAATTTTAACTTTTTGCAAACTAATCCCTAAACTTTCTAAATTTACATTTAGTTCCCTACATGGAAAGACCGCACAAAATATCATAAAAAATCATCAAATCAAGTGAGAATCAACATAAAGAGCATATGAAAATTTACATGAAGATTCGGCCAAGCATTTTTAGCCATAAAACACATTTTGTCGTATTTTGTAATTTAGTCATTATATTCACTAACATTATAAAATAATCTAAAAACCATGAAATTAAGACAAAAAATAAGCACAGAATCATCATCATCATTAATTCCAATCAGATTCAGCCAAGGTGGAAAGTATCAAATATAAACATGTTTTAATAAAAAAATCATGAAAATGAACATAAATAATTATTGCTAAACTTCAATAAAAATAAAATCATAAAATAAATATACTAATATACTAATCAATATATTAGCACCGAAACACCATGGAAGGAATAATATAAACATCGACATAAATATAACAAAATCAAAATCACAAAAACAAAAATAATACTCTATTTAAAAAAAAGATTTAACTAAAAAACAAAGATAGCAACAAATACAAAAAATTTTCTAAGTCATCATGTTTAGCCTTTCAACATGGATGAAAATCTATGAGCCTTAACACGATTTTGACTTATGCATAAGAATAGAAATAAATAAAAATGAAGAAAACTAAAGAAAATAAATGTTTTTACCTTGAAAAGAAGCTTGAAAACTAGATTATATACGTTCTGTTAGTGTTTTTTTTTCTCCAAAAGCTTCTAAACAAAACAACCTTCCCATATTTATAGAGGAAGGTTTCGACTAAAGGCTGAAGCAACAGCCTTTAGCCAAAAGCCTTATAGGCTTTTCTAGCCAATTATATATATATATATATATAATTATTACTTTTTTAAATGATTTCATTTAAATTTATTAATTTCGTCTTTCTATGGGTGATGTCATGCATGACCTCATTGATTTCTAGAGAATTTTGTGTGATATTTGTATTAATGTGTAATGTTATACCATTAAAACTAATTAAAATGATTAAATTGTAAAAAATAAAAATTATATATTTGAAATAAAGTTTCATATGATCAATTTAATTTATTATAATAATAAATGCAATTCTTATGTGCAATAAAAAAATTAAAAATGGCAAACTCGTAAAATTTTATAAGAAAAACCTTTATAAAAAAATTGTTATACGTAAAAAAGTGCAAAACTCATAACACAAATTGAATTTTTACAAATTTAATTAATATGAATTCAACAATGATATTGGAAGAATTTTAAAAATTATAAACTTAGAAAAAATCCTCTCAAAAAAAATTATAGAAGAAAAAACTTCGTATTTGAAAAATAAAAAAATTATAAAAGAAAATACATAACCCATAAAATAAAATAAAATTTTCAAAACTGATTTACTATGATTTAAATAATAATATTTGAAGAATTTTAAAAATTATAAACTTGAAAAAGTCTTAGCGAAAAAGTTTCAGGGGAAAAAACTCCATATCTTGAAAACATGAAAAATTCTAAAAAATGAAAAAGTTAGAAAATAAAATGAATTTTGAAAAACTGATTAATGATGGTTAAATGAAAATATTTAATTTTAAAGTTCAAAACTAAAGAAATTTCCACCAAAATTTTACAGATAAAAAAAATGTATTTTAGAATCAAAAAAATTTCAAAAAAATACATTGAAACTTATATAAAATGAGTTAAATGCAACATATTATTCAAAATGTTAATTTACAAAATAGTAAAGATAAAAATTCCAAATCCAAAATAAATATTTACCAAAAAAATTCACAAGTAAAATCTTGTAATGTAGTGGGAAATTAAAAAATAATTGGCAAAATTACCAACTTGATACCTCAAGGTAAAAAATGCGAACACGAATTTTTCCTTGAATATTTTTGATTTTTTGGAGTGCGTATTGCCATAAATACCACATACGTGCCAGTAAAAATATTTGACAGTCAATTTCCCAAATTTGATGAAATATTCTCGAAAAACTCCCAAAAATGGAAATTTTGACTATGATAACACTTGCAGAAATGGATTTCCAAAATTTGACAAAAAAATATTAAAAATGGTTTTTCTCTTTAAATATTCATTCGATATATCCAAAATTAGGGCTCAAAATGGCACTTTTTCATTACATGCACATACAATCATTTGAATATAACTAAAAAGGTTTTGAAAATGTCTTGTTCCTCTAAAAAAGATCATTCCCAACGAGGGTGGCGGTTGGGTTCTCAATCTTAGATTTCAGAATTATTGGAAAAGGGACTCAAATAAAATTAGGTGTCTACAGTTACCCCTCTTTGACAGTTGTTAAAAATTAAGAGCAAGGCAAACACTAAATAGACGTAATTTCATTTGGGCTGTTAAGCTTTGAAAAATAAACTAAACTAATAATGAACATAAAAACTGATTAGTTAATGGCAAAACCTTAAATTAAGGTCGACCTAACCGCCTCGAGATTCAGTCAATTGCAGATGATATAACTAGTAAATATGTTCCTCCTCATGTTAACATATTTTATTGTCTAGGAGGAATTATGCTTACTTGTTTTTTGGTACAAGTAGCTACAGGATTTGCTATGACTTTTTACTATCGTCCAACCGTTACTGAGGCTTTTGCTTCTGTTCAATACATAATGACTGAAGCTAAGAAAAAAGGTTGACTAGAGTGAAACCATGCTAGTCAATAAAGAAAATGGGTTGATAGGATAAAAACTATACAAGTTAACAAATGAGAAGAGTTGAGTGAGATGAAACCATACAAGTCAACAACTAGAAAAGGTTGATCGGGACAAAACCATTGAAGTTAATGAAGGAGATAGGTTAACCGGGATGAAACCATACAAGTCAATGAATAAAAAGAGTTAACTGAGGCAAAACCTACAAGTCAATGAATGAGATGAGTTGACTGGGATGAAACCATACAAGTCAACAAATAAAAAGAGTTAATTGAGGTGAAACCTACAAGTCAATGAATGAGATGAGTTGACTACGATGAAACCATACAAGTCAATGAATAAGAGAAGTTGATTGGGACGAAACCATACAAGTTGATGAATGAAAAAAGTTGACCGAGGAAAAACCATACAAGTCAACGAATGAGATGGTTGACTAAGATGAAACTATACAAGTAACAAATGAAAGAGATTAACCGGGATGAAACCATAAAAGTTAAAAATGAAAAGAGTTGACCAGGACAAAACCATACAAGTTAATAAGCTAAAAAGGTTGACTAAGATGAAACCATATAAGTCAACAAAAAAATGGGTTAACCAAGACAAAACCATACAAATCAACAAATAAAAAGGGTTGACTGGAATAAAACCATACAAGTCAACAAATGAAAAGAATTGACTAGGATGAAACCATGCAAGTCAACAAGCTAAAGGGGTTTACCATGATGAAACCATATAAGTCAACAAGTTAAAGGGGTTGACCATGATGAAACCATACAAGTCAACGAATGAAAGGGGTTAAATGACATCGATGCTTGATTAATGTTGAAAAGGTGAAGAACTAACATTTTTATTTTGAAAGAATAAGCATAAAGGTTCCTCTCCTCTAGCATTATGCTTGATTTTCCATGCATGCATGCAGAATGCACATTATCAATACTCATGATTTTTTACATAACCTATAAATCTGATCATTATTCATTATCTTTGATCCAGCTGATTTTGGAATTTAAAGGCATTTTTAAAAAATGTTTTAAGCATTTACTCTTCCTTTTGGCTAAGAGAATCAATGCTTGAACATTAATTTGAAGTATCCTTAGAAGATAGTGTGGGCAAGATGAGCTTACTCCTACACTAAGAGTTGAAGGCATTTTCAGAAAATATTGCAAATATTTTTTTTCTTTTGGCAAGGTGAGTAAGGCTGATAGTGCCTAGGTCTAGAGCTCCTTGAGAAGAATTTATTTTATTCTTATCAGAAATATCATATAAGAATGACTTCCAAATTCTTTACCATGTCATCTATTTATTTAATCTTTCCTAGAATGTTTGAAGCATTGTAATAGTAATTATGGTCCCAAAATGTTTAAACTCAATCCAAAATAATGCATAGAAATCTTTTTGTTATTTATTTTAAAATGTCAATCATCATTTAGAAATGTTGACTTGATTAAGGATCTGATAAGGATATGGATTGAAATATATATTTATATTCAAATAGAGAAAAGGAATACAACATTGGTTTTTCAATAAGAGTATAAATAAGATAAAACAAACAAAATTGGTTATTACCGATAGGGTTGGAATCTCTTATTTGATTCTTCAAAAGTTTTTCTTGAAAGGAACACTACTCTTACCTGGATCAATCTTTTTGAAGATACCTTTAATTACACCCTGCCCTCCTTTTTTAGGATTAACCTTTTGACAAATTTCACCTAACACATTCTTTTACCCAAGTTACCCTTTTTAGGTTTTTAACATGAGGCCTATCCTTTTTACACCTTTTTTTTTTCTTTTTTTTTCTTATTATTTTATTTTTTCTTTTGTTTTCGTTTTTTTATATTGCCTTTTAGGTATAACACTTTTTTATATTATCATAATTGACTGGATTTGAAAAGGTGCAACCATCCATTTTTGCTAAAATTAATGCCTACAGGAAGAAGCTTACTGAACCACATAGGCCGCTTCCCAATTTGGCATCTAATTGCCACATGGATTCTTTTAACCTGGGAGAATTTTGTTTAATACTAACTCCTCTTCATGAAATTACCTTGGGAACCATAGGCTTTCATTATTCCTTTTTAGTATATTTGCCCATGCTGAATAGCTCGTAGCCTCTTCTCTGCAATAAAGTTTAATTATTCATAATGATCTCGAACCCATTGAGCTTTTTTAGTTTGGTCTCCAACAATACTCAGAGCAAAAGAATTTCAACCTCAATTGGTAGAATAGGTTTTGTGCCATTTACTAACTGGCATTTCCTTTAATAGCTTTTTGGCTCACATAAACTATATCATATTCTGATAATAGGATTGCCATCTTAATATTCTTCCAAACAATGCGAGAGCTTCAAAAAGATATTTGATTAGATCTATTTTGGTGATCAATAAAGTAGTATGATACAACGTATATTGCCTGAGCCTTTTTGCAACCCAAACTAGGGCACAACATAGTTTCTCTATTTGCGAACAATTTACCTCATATTCCAAAAATTTTTGCTAAGGCAATAAATTGCCTTTTCTTTCTTGCCAGTCCTGTCATGTTACCCCAACACATATCCTATTAACTGCTCAAACACTGAAAAGTACAATATGAAAGGACACCTTAAGACTTATGGTATTAAGATTGGAAGATTTACCAAATATCATTTCACCTTTTTAAATACCATTTGGCAATCTTCATCCCATTCTCCTAGTTATGCTTTCGGAGAGGCTTAAAGGTTAGGTCACATTTATCTGTGAGCTGGGAAATAAAACGAGCAATATAATTTAATCTTCTAAGAAAACTTGTCATTTCCTTTTGAGTATGCAAAAGTGGTAACTCCTAAATAGCTCTAATCGTATCAAGATCAACCTCAATTCCTTTTTCGCTAATAATGTGCCTAATAACTTCCCTGATCTTGCACCAAAGGTGCATTTTGTCGGATTTAACTTTAATCAATATTTTCTCAGTCTTTCAAATGATTTTTGTAAATTTGTGACATGCCTCTCCTCGTGGGGCAACTTGGTAACCATATCATCCATGTATACTTTAATCTCTTTATGCATCATATCATGGAACAAAGTGACCATTGCACTTTGATAAGTTGCCCCTACATTTTTCAACCCGAACAGCATTACCTTATAACAAAAAGTACCCGAAAGAGTGATAAATACGATTTTTTCTATGTCTTTAGGTGCCATTTTAATCTAATTATTGCCCGAGAATCTATCCATGAAAAAAATAGATAGCTCTTTGCAGTGTTGTCGACCAATATGTCAATATAAGGGAGACGAAGATTATCTTTTGGGCTTGCTCGATTCAAATCTTGATATTCTATATAACATTATAACTTTCCTATATTTTTTAGGAGTTAAAACAATATTAGCAATCCATTCTGGGTACTTTACCACTTCAAAAAATTTAGCATCAAATTCTTTCTTCACCTCTTCTTTAATTTTCAACAACGTTTCAAGCTTCATCTTTATCAATTTCTACTAAAGTGGCTTGGATCTTGGTTTTTAAGGTAAATTATGGACCAGTATTTTCGGGTTTACACTTAGCATGTCCTGATATGACCATGCAAAAACATCACGAAACTCTTAAAACAAATTTATTAGCTCAAATTTAGTGGTGAGCATGATAATAGTTCCAATTCTAATCTTTTTTTTGTCATCATCATCCCTAAGTTTATAACCTCCATGGGTTCCTTGTGGGGCATTATTCGCTTATCTTCTTACTCAATCAATTTCATCAAATCAGGAGGCAGAGTGTAATCATCAACATCTTTCTTGAGATCATCTTTATTCAAGCAGATGGACTATTTAAAATCAACCTTTGAATCCCAAATGAGATTATCCTTTTCTTTTCGATCAAGAAATCTATAAAATTAAACAAGAACAAGAATGGGCAAACAAGAAAATACAGGGTGATTCATGTATATGTATGTAAAATAAAAAGATGATTATGGCATGAAAGAGATTAAATATAAATAAGAAGTTCATGCATTTCATTTTTGAAAATGAAGACATGACATTTTTAAGCCCTTCACAAAAAGATCCTTGTATGTTTTAGGCTAAAACAAATAAGAAGAGTTCTTAGAATTACTTTGGATTAAGCCTAAACACTACAATTCTCTCAATAGCAGTCTAATTCATCTAGACATGTCTAAAAGGTTAGGGATGGATTCCATAATCACCCTTTAACTCTTCATCATTTGCCCTAATAACATTTACTTAAAAATTCTCAACAGCCAGAATAATCACCATTACATCATCCTTCACCTCTTTTTCTTAAGTTACTTGACTAATAACCCTTCCATAGTAAAAAATTTCATTTAAGAAAAGGGAAAGAACTCGATTTTGATTCAAGTTCATTTCTCTATCTTTCTTCTTTGACTTTTTTTTTATTATATTTTGGCATAAAACCCAATCCATACTTATCTCTCTTTTCTCTCACTTGAATAGATTGGCTTATACCTTGTAAGTATTTTTTAAGCCCTTTTCTTACTCTGACGCCTTTCTCTAGTGTAAGTTTCTAGCCCATACAAGTGCTTTTAGAGAGTTGAGGCCTTGGAAGTGGAGATCCTTCCATAAGGAATGTAGCATTGACAATTTCAAATGCCCTAAATAAGTACTCCTCTGCTTCAACATTGACTTTAGCATATGTTGCTTCAGTCAAAGTCATAGCGATTATATCCTCTTCCCCAAGTATACTAACCAATTTGTTATCCATTATAAATTTGACTTTCTAATAAAGGGATAATGTTATGGCATTGGCAGAATGGATCTAGGGTCATTACAATAAATAATTGTATGCAGGGATGATGTCTAACACATGAAACTCAACTTCAAAGGGACATGAGTCGATATTCATTGTAATGGTAATAGTGCCTTTAATTTTTTTTTTCGTTCCATCAAAAACTTTAACTATTATTTGATAATGCTTAATCTTACTAGTATCCATTGGTAGATGGGATAAAGTAATTAATGGCATCACGTTCAAGGCTGACTCATTATCAATAAGCACCTTAGGTAATATAGTTCATTACAATAAGTCATTATATAAAGAGCTCTTGTAGATGTAGTTCCCCTTGGCAAAATTTCATCATCACTAAAGTAGATAAAATTATTAAGGATAATGTTGATCACTAGACGATCAAGCTTGTTAACAAAAATATCTTGCAAGACATAAGCCTGATTGAGTACTTTTAGCAAAATATTTTAATGCAACTTAAAACTGAGCAACAAAGCTAACAAAGAAAATTTGTTGGCTATTGTTTTAATTGCTCCATAATACTGTACTCGCTGTGCTTATCAACTTCAAAAATTTAGCAACTTCTTTTTCTTTAATAGGTTCCTGAATTTCTATAAGACTGTCTTTAGCAGCTATTGCCTTTTCTAGATATTTGTCCCTTCGTCTTAGTTTTGATGACTACTTCACTAGTTTTTGGCTTGTAATCATGACGATTTCAAGTTAAATGACTAACCCCCCTAATGCCAATTACTGCTAATTGACTCGTCAAAGCTTCTGAAGTGGTGACTTCAACATCATACCTCTATGGCATCTATTTGTTATCCTTATATTGAAAAGGTGCTAAAGTTTGAGTAATATGCTTTAAGACAATATCATTTTTAGAATGAGCCAGTCTTAGTCGATTATAATAGATAATAAAGGGTGACGAACATCATAGGGTGGCTAATGATGGCCCTTCACTAGCCATGTTAATTAATTTCTCTTTTTCTCGAACTGCTTCTATATAAAATTTAATTTTTCCTCTGCCTATCATCCTTTGAATTAAGGTTAAAAAATTTGAAAAATTCTACAAGTTATGCACATAATTGGCATGAAACTTGCAAAAGTTTATGCTAGAATCTAATTGTTTATCAACATATTTATGATTCCGACAAAGGATTTTTGCATTTAGTCAAAATTGCTTGAAATTTTTCCATTGAGGTCTTGACCTTTCTAATTTTTTTCAATGATCGCTCTTCTTCAATAATAAGAGCATTGACTCCAAGTTTAGGATGATTTGTTGAAGGATCACTACAACATTAGGTCCTAGGGCATTGTAGAATTTAAAAGTACCATTTTCAAGGAGGCTCTAGACTTTTTTTTTAAAAGAGGGGAAATTTTTTATTGAATGACCTGTTACCGTATCATATTCATAATGAGCATTTTGATTGTACCAAGTTGGAAAGTTGCCCTCATATGGCTTGGTAAAAAGTAGAGCTATTAGTCGAGCCTTAAGAAGTTTATCAGATATTTCTTTATAAAAATAAGGTTGAGGCTCGTAGTGAGGTCTGTGCTAGTTGGTTCTTTGGGTTGATTGGTTTAGAAAAGGATTTAGGGTAGTAGTTTATGGTGTTGATGAAACAAAAAGTTAGGATGCATTAAAAGAATAACGGCTTTAGGATTGTTGTTATTGGCTTCAATAAGAAGAGGGATTTTCATGACAAAATGGCTAACTAACATAGTTGGTAGATGAAGCTTCTTATTTCTTTTTGCTGGTCTAAGGTTTTTTAGAGCAAAAAATTCACTGGTCATGATCTCTCCAACCTTTATAGTGGCTTCAATCATTTTCCTGGAAATGGCAAGCTCAGAGAAATTCTTAGTTGCATTCCCTACTAGCTTATCATAGTAGAAAGGATGTAAAATACCTACAAGCAACATGGTTGTTTCTTTTTCAATCAATGGAAGTTACACCTAAAAAGCCACATCTCTCCACCTCTGGGTGTATTCTTTAAAAGATTTTATAGGCTTTTTCTCCATATTTGGAGAGTTAGTCTATTAGATACCCACTCAGTCATGTATTTATACTGCTAGAGAAATGCATTAGCCAGATTAGATCAACATTGAATTTGATTGTAAGTTAAACTATTATACCAATTTAATGCTGAACGTGTCAAACTTTCTTGAAAGAAATAGATGAGAAGCTTGTCATCATAAGAATCTTCATCTATTTTCTAGATAAACATCTTAATGTGATTTTGTGGGGAGGTGGTGCCCTTATATTTTTCAAACTTTAGAATCTTAAATTTTGGTGAAAGGATCAAATCTAGGAATCTTTATCCATTTTCTAGATAAACATCTTAATGTGATTTTATGGGGAGGTGGTGCCCTTATATTTTTTAAACTCTAGAATCTTAAAGTTTGGTGAAAAGATCAAATCTAGTACTAACCTAAGGTCCTCAACATCTACACTAGTATAAAGCTTATCCTTTTCTATGGCCTTTAATCTCTTATCTAGAAGCTGTAATTTTTTTTTTCAATTTTGCTTTGGTTTTGCCTTTCTGCTTGTATTTTTCTTCTTTATTAGGAGTAGGGGTTCTTTGTCATACAATATAGGTCTTGTATACCCCTTATGACAAAGCATCAGGGTTGATAACAATAACTGGAGGTGGTGTCACTTTAGGAACATTTGGTGGTATATTTTGTGTGTTTGGGTTCTTGGTTTCTTGTACATTCGCAGGTGGTGTTTTAGGTTAAACTCCTTCAGATGTCCCAAATGAAATGCTAACAGTACCTTCCAATTATAGGGAACTGTCTTTTTTACCATGAGTGATTTTGTTAATCTTGTAATTTAGGCTTGCAATTCTTCTGTCTTTTCATCATGGCTTCTTATGACTATCATTGACTTTTTTCTAGTCTCTGCAATCTTGCTAATTGATTTTCAGCCATTTTTCCTTACTTTGGACTGAGTATTATAATGGTGGATTAGTGGTTGTGCGGTGGTTATCTCTGAATTAGCAATATTGAAACCTTAAAAAAGGAAAATTCCAAATTTTATTAAGTTAAGCTTGTATTTGTTAATGAATGTTTATACACATGTATAATGAATGTATGTATGGTATGAATGTATAAATACAACTGTAAGAATGCTTGCTTTAGTAAAAGATTCCAAACTATAAATTTTCATTAATTTTTTAGCGAATTACACATTATTGATCATATAAAGGTTACATTCAAGGAAAGTCCTAACTTGATCATACTGTTGCTGAGCTCGTTCTAAAAATTCAACTACAATGGGTTTGTATTCCCCAATTGGGTTCATTTGACTCTTTAAGGCTTGGATTTCTTTTACGATCTTTCTTCCCTGAATGATCGCTGAGTGGATCATATTTATAAGATGATCACCACAGAACTATTAACCCAAAGAATTAACAGTCCTTTTTACCTTCATTCTCAGTTCCTTATAATTTATGATTCCAATATACATTCATTACCTGATAAGCTTGGTCTAGGCATCTATATCTTACTTTTGCTACTATAATACTTGCATCATTTCCTTTATAGTCATGGCAAGAATTTCCCTTTCCTAAAGCAATTGGGGTGTTTTTTCTCGTTCTTCATCAAAAGCAGCCTCGAATCATTCATTCCTTTCTATAGATATCCTTAGTTAAAGATGAGTGTCATAATGTGCCTTTCATTCTTATTCATAAATAGCTGCCTTGGCTTCTCTTTCTAAAGCCTTAGCCTTCCAAACTCCTTATTCTTGATGAAGCTTGTGCATTTCTTTCATTATTACTTTAGAAGTCCTGCTAGAGCTCCTAAAAATCTTAGTATGCTTTAGCCTCTTATTTTGCTTGATCCAGTCATGTTTCATTAAATTATATTTTTCCTCTATTCTCTTCACCTTTTTCTTTTTCGCTTCCATTTTCGTTCTCAGATAAGCAACTTTTTTTTTGAAGCACTTTATTCTCCTTATTTATTTTTTTCCACTCTCCAGCAGCTTCTTCCTTAACCAAATCAATCTCAAAAGGCATGATAGATTTTGGTTAGAGAGATACTTTAGAAGTGGCCTTACCTGTGCTAAGAATGATCAAGTTACATCCGCAAAATTTTCTCTAAGCATCATAGCCTAGCATGTTCTGATTTGTATACACATGCAACCCAAATTCATGTCTCTTATTCCATTGTATAGCAGCTCCTTGAAGTTTTTTTTTCTCTAATTTTAACCTTGATATACCAGATCCATGCTAGCTATATTCGATGTTGTAGGAATAAACTGCAGTGACCTATATTGTCTCTGAACCAACAAGGGTGCATATCCTACAATGAACCATGTACTGAGTAAAGGCACGAAGGGTAGCTCACCACATCGATAAAAAAAAGGTTTTGACAAGAACCATGATGCTCTCTAAAATATGTCATCAAGAGATAAATTCTTAAGTGATTGAATCTATTGGTTCTTGGTTCCAGATTCAGGCCACTGGTTTTTAATAAACTCTTAAAGAGGAAGACAATAGGGAAAATAGGGTTTGACCTTGTCAGCACCATCAACCTAGAAATGACTTTGACCCTAAATGTATAACAATAAATTACTCCCAAAGAATCTACCTTAACATCCTTTTCGGCATTTGTTGAGTGATCGAATCAATCTACTAGAATGGCTAAGGCAGGATGCATGTTTCTTTCGAATTGACTGGATAAGTCTACAACTATTGCTTTTACATGCCTTAATATCCTCAAGAAGAAAACCAAACCATAAATAGCCAAGGCGAAGGCATCAAGAGCTCTTCCAATGTCAAAGTATTTTTGGATTATCTTTTCAAAAACTATCAAAAAATAACACTAGCATTCCCTTTTTGTTCGATAAAATGATGACTTTTCTTAAAGACTAAACTAAGAACTTTAGTAAATTTCTTAGGAAAGCTAGCTGGGTTACGTTCTTTGCAATAAATGAGCTTGGTCTCAAAAAGTCCAAGTTTAAGTAGGGCTAAGATCTCTTCTACAGTCAGGGTTATGTCATGCTGGTTAAATGAAAAACATCAAAATGATGGATCCCAAAAATCAATCATGGCTCAAACTAACTGCTCATCGAATTGTACTTTAATGAGAATTGCAATCTGCCCATATTTCATAATAAATTGGGTCCTTATAGCATTTCTCCATTTATCCCATATCTTGGCCAATTCTTTTAAATTGTTCTAAAGGAGATCCAGAAGTGTAATTTTTGGCAACTCTAACATATAACTCTTCAATTGTAATCCCCATACTTTTTTTGATTGAGCTCAGATTCATCACAAATTTCCTCGAAGCTTTTGGAAATAACCACTCGTTTAACCATGAAATCTAATGAAAACTCAACTGAGCTAAAATTCATGTTTAAAGTAAGCGTCCCTATATACAAATGAAAAATGCATCAAGAAAAGAAAAAGAATAGATAAGTTAGTATCCATGAGAAATATTAAATTCAAATAATAATAAAATTTAACAAGGAGAAATAATACAACAACAAATCATCTAAACAAACACAAGTAATCAAACAAAAAGAGACAAGAAAGAGAAAGAAGCAATTATCCTTTTGTGTGTACTTAATTTTTGGTGATATCAAAATCGAGCATGGTTTCAATTGGGAGGTCACTAAGGTTCACCATATAAAGTTTTGGATAAACCTCAATTTGGTTTTTGAATTACTCTCCAAGCCCAGAATGGACTAACGAGGTACCCTATCATTACTCATCATGGGTTTATGTTAGAAAGGGTTCAATTCGAGTGAAAGTATCTTCATGCCTGTAACTAGGCTAAAACCTTGGGTAGGCATAGGAATTGACACCCAATAGGCTTGTCACTAGTCCAAACAGAGGCTAACACCTTAAAAGGCAGAGCTACTTCACCTCCATTTAAAAGATTAGCTACCTATGCCCCTTTCAAAGATTCAAAAAAGAAACTACTGCATAGTGCTTAGTGGGTGCGAAGGGATAAACAATCCTTGGTAAAATATCATTAAAATACCCTTATCCTAAATCCCAAAAAAGAAAAAACAAAGGAAATGCAAAAACAGATTAAGGTGAAAATAGAAAAATTTTTTTAGAAATATTGGGAATTATATTAAATATTTATTGAATCCAAATTAACCAAAATTTATTTAACACGTAATTAATTTTAGGCCTGACTCTCTAACATGTCCCTAGTGGAGTCACCAAGCTGTCACAAAATGGTCCAAACATGAATCCTGACCAGCTCGACTTAAAATGGTAAGCGTACCAATTATTCTTATATATATATATATATTTATATTCCTATATCATTATTTTCTTTTATTTGGTGTCCATATCATTATTCTTATTCTTTATTGTTCATGTCTAAGGACTAAGTTGTCGAGATGAATCACTCACTTGACTTCTCTAAATAGTCATTATGAAGCAACCATTTATTTTGAAGTCACCACTGATCTATTTATTAGGTGAAATCGATCACCTATCAGAGTTTATGTTTTAGGATTACAAAACCCATAAAAACAAATTCTGAGGTCGATGTTGATACCAAAGATCATGTGAAAAGATCCGAGAGTTGGTTAAAATCACAAGTATGGATCTACCTTTTCATGATGCCCAGAAATCGATATTTATTAACCATATGTTAATTTAAATTTTGACTTTTATTTAGTTTCAATATTTAATATTTAATTATAATTCCTACAAATAATATTTTGTTAAACAAATTTATTATTTCGAGAAAGTCGAGTTTTAATGTTTTTAGAAATCAAAATATCTTTCGTACCTTCTCGGAGAGCCAAAAGAACAAGAAAGTTTTTTATCATTCTCTGTTTTATCCTGTTGGAGAACTTATGGAATACGAAAGATTTAAAAAAAATTAAAATATTTTTTATACCCCGCTAGAAAGCTCGTGGAATACATGAGGTTTTATTTTTACAAAAATTAGAAATCCTAACTTTCTATTTGAAAGGGATATCCCATTATTAAAATAATCCATACAATCCCTCTTATATATTGGGAGAAATTTTATGCACTATTTTTACTCAGAGACATTGCCTTAATTTAAAAAAATATCTGCCTTTATCAGCAATATTAACCCTAAGACCCAAAAATGGTCTAACATGACAAACCCTTTCTAATGTACTTTTAATATGAAAATATCCTAGTACTCACATAGGACTTGTTTCTAACATGAAATTACTAAAATGCCTTTGAGGTATACCTTTGACATGAAAGTATCCTCATGGCCCAAGTGGGCACTAAAATGATGGGAAAATAATAAAGCTATCCTAAACATAACCATTGGCATAAAAGCATCCGGCAACTACCTAGGACTTGATTTTATAAAATTACCAAAATACCTCTAGCATATACCTTCGATGTGAAAGTATCTTGGTACCTTAATGGATACTTAAATTATCATGAAATGATGAACCTACCTAAATATACAATTTTGGCAAAAAAGTATCCTGGTGACTACCTATGACTCTATTTTTAGGGAAAATTACTAAATGCCCCCTAGGTATACCTTCGATGTAAAAGTGTCCCAATACCCTAATGAACACTAAAATGACCATGAAATGATAAATCTATCCTAAATATACACCTCAGCATAAAAGCATCTCAGTCACTACCTTCAGCATAAAGTCATCCCGACGACTACCTAGGACTCTTTTTTAATAAAAATTACCAAATGCTCCTAGGGTATATCTTTAACGTCAAAGTATTTTGATACCCTAATGGACAATAAAATGATAATGAAATGATTAATCTATCCTAAATATACACTTTCAGCATAAAAGCATACAGAGAACTACCTAGGACTCTTTTTAGGAAAAATTACCAAAACACCTCTAAGGTATACCATCACTGTGAAAGTATCTTGGTACCCTAATGGACACTCAAATGATCATGAAATAATAAATTATCCTTAATATATGCCTTTGGCATAAAAGCATCCTTGTTATTATCTAAGACTTCATTTTAAAAAAAATTACCAAAATACCTTTATGGTATATCTTCAACGTGAAAGTATCCCGGTACTTTAGTGGACACTCATATGATGATGAAATGATGGATCTATCTGAAATGGGCAAATTGGAACTCTAAAATTGATTAAAATGTAAAAATTATAGTTAAACCTCTGAACTTTTCACAATTTTATTTCGTACCTTATGAAGAATCAAAAGAGTATGAAAAGTTTTAAAAATTTCTATACCCCTACAAAAGATAATAGGAATAATGGAAATATTTAAAAGTGACAAAAATGATCATTTTACCCTTAAATACTAAAATTTACTATGTAGTCCCTAAATTTTTCAAAATTTCATTTCATACTCTAAGGAGAACCAAGAGAATATGAAAGGTTTAAAAACTACTATACCCCTATAAAAGACCATAAGAATAATAGAAATATTTAAAAGTGACAAATATGATCATTTTACCCTTAAATACTAAAATTTGTTGTTTACTCCCTAAACTTTTCAAAATTTTTACTTAAGTCCGTGCATGGAAAAAAAATTACAAAATATCACAAACATATGAAAATACATATGAAAAACATAGCAAACATATTCATAAAGATTCGGCCAAACACCATGGCCTAGATATAAAAATTTTTAACTTTTTCTAAACTAATCCCTCAACTTTCCTAAATTTGCATTTAGGTCCTTACATGGAAAAACACCATAAAATATCACAAAATAATCATCAAACCAGGTGAGAATCAACACAAAAAGCATAGAAAAAAATGCATGAAGATTCAGCCAAGCACCTTTGGCCATAAAACACATTTTCTTGTATTTTACAATTTAGTCCCTATATTTGCTAACATTATAAAATAGTCTAAAAACCATGATATCAAGACAAAAATAAGAACAAAATCATCATCATCAATTCCAATTAGATTTGGCCAAGGTGGAAAATATCAAATATAAACATGCTTTAATAAAAAAATCATGAAAATGAATATAAATAATTATTACAAAACTTAAATTAAAATAAAATCATAAAATAAATATACTAATATACTACTCAATATATTAACACCAAAACACCATGAAATGAATAATATAAACATTAACGTAAATACAACAAATCAAAATCACAACAACAAGAATAATATTCTATTTGAAAAATAACAAGATTTAATGGGAAAAACAAAAATAACAACAAATACAATAAGTTTTCTAAGTCATCATGTTTAACCTTTCAACATGGATGAAAATCTATGAGCCTTAACATGATTTTGACTTATGAATAAAACTAGGAATAAATCAAATTAAAGAAAACTAAAGGAAATAAATATTTATACCTTGAAAACAATTGAAAACTAAATTATATACTTTTTTAGTGTCTTTTTTTTCCTAAAAACTTTTAAAGAAAGCAATAGGGGAAGGTTTTTGGCCAAGGGCTGAAAGCAACAACCCTTGGTTGAAAGCCTTTTAGGCTTTTCTAGCCAATTTTTTTTATAATTATTACTTTTTCAATTGATTTAATTTAAATTAAACATGATTTAATTGAAATTTATCAAATCTGTTTTCTTATAGGTGATGTCATGCATGACCTCATTGATTTCTAGAGAAGTTTGTGTGATATTTGTATTAGTTTGTAAAATTACACCATAAAAAAATTAAAAGGATTAAATTGTAAAAATTAAAAATTATGTATTTAAAATAAAATTATGTATGATCAATTTAATTTATTATAATAATAAACACAATTTTTATGTGCAATAAAAAACATTAAAACTAGGAAACTTATAAAATTTTACAAAAAAACCTTTACCGAGAAAAATTATTATACATAAAAAGTGCAAAACTCATAAAATAAATTGAATTCCTACAAATTAGATTAATATGAATTCAACAATGATATTTGAAGAATTTTAAAAATTATAAACTTAGAAAAAATCATCTCAAAAAAATTTATAGAGTAGAAAATTTCGTATTTTGAAAACTAAAAAATTATGAAAGAAAATATGTAACTCATAAAATAAAATAAATTTTTTAAAACTGATTTAATATGAATTAAATAATAATATTTGAAGAATTTTAAAAAATATGAACTTGAAAAAAATCTTAGCAAAAAATTTATGGAGTAGAAAACTTTGTATCTTGGAAGCAAGAAAAATTCTAAAAGTGCAAAAGTCACAAAATAAAATGAATTTTGAAAAACTGATTTAATGATGGTTAAATGAAAATATTTAAAGAATTTTGAAGTTCAAAACTCGAGAAAATTCCATCAAAAGTTTTACAGATAAAGAAAAACTTAGATTTTAGAATTGAGAAAAATTTAAAAAATAATTGAAACTTTTATAAAATGAGTTTAATACAACATATTATTGAAAACTTTAATTTACAAAATATTAAAAAATTCAAAATCTAAAACAAATATTTACCAAAACAATTTGTGAGCAAAATACTATTGATGCAATGAGAAATTAAAAAATAATTGATAAAATTACCAACTTGACACCTTGCGGTAAAAAATGCCACCTTGAATATTTTTAATTTTTCAGAGTGTGTATTGACATAAATACCACATAGGTTTTAGTAAAAAATATACGATAGTCAACTTCCCAAATTTAACAAAAAAATTCTCAAAAAATCCTAAAAAAGGAAAATTTGACCATGATAACACCTGCAAAAATGGATTTCCAAAATTTGACAAAAAAATATTAAAAACAATTTTTCTCTAAAATATTTGTCCTGTATATTCGAAATTAGGGCTCAAAATGGCACTTTTTCATCGCATACACATTCAGCCATTTGAATATAACTAAAAAAGTCTTGAAAATGTCTAGTTCATATGAAAATGATCGCTCCCAATAAGGGTGGCCATTGGGTCCTCAATCTCGATAGGATTATTGGAAAAAGGTCCTAGACGTAATTAGGGGTCTACACTTATGTCTTAATTGATCAAGCATGCTTGGTGATAAAGGTTGACTTGATTATTATACGATGATATTCTATGTTTTACATGAAAGAAAATAATTTACTTGAGCAAGAAGTTTAATTATGAATTAAGCTCTAACATGAAAACTTTGACTTACTTGAAGCACCTAACTATCTTGTGACTTAAGTGTGAACCAAACCCCCAAGAATTGTGCAACTTTGATTAGCCTTGAGCTTCATCCTCTTATATGTTTAGGTATGGCCAGTGACACTAAATATTAGTCTAATGATAAAATAATGACTTTTAAAGGTGAATAAGTTTTATCTCATGTCAGAGTGTTTGATAAATGATCGAATACCTCTAAACTTAGTACTTTAAAGGTGGTGACCATTAGGAAGTAGAGAAAAAGTGTCTAATCTTTTTTAGAACAATACTAAAGAATTACTTAAATTTTCCTTGACAGAAAATAGAGAATTCCATTTAGGCAAACTGACTACACACCCTTACTACACTTTTTTACTTCTTATTCTTATTGTTCTCCTTAAAAATCGCCACACAAGAATTGTTTTTTTCATCTCTATTCTTGAGTGAAAGAAAACATTCAACCTTTTGATTAAGATGAAAAGTCTTCTAGTTTGCATTAGGTCTTTGATCCTTGCAAAGGTTCCAATAGTTGTTTGTTTGGATCATCTTTAGAGGCAATGCACTTGGATTGCTTATGGCCTCAGTGAAAGCATAAAATGATTATATCACTCCTTTATAAATACCAAATTAATAAGAATTTAATTAATGCATTGATGTACATTAAAGATATTATGGACATCAAATTTACTTGCATCCTTTAGTACCTTTCGTATAGGATGATCCATTGATAATGGATAGTTCTTCCAACTTTTTCCTCATAAAGTATGTGAATAGGCAAGTGTTATTAAATCAAAAAATTGGAGAGGAAAGATCTTTTCCAACTTGCAAATAATTTCAATGATATTGTCTTCCAACAACTCCATTTATTCCACATGAATTTTGGTTAAGTATTGATCTCTAAAAAAATAAGATAACTCTGTAATTGCATAAAAAATTGTATGAGGTATCAAAAACAGTCATTGCATAAAAATATTACAATCATGACTTTTCATGCCACAAAAACCTCCCATCAACCACATTTACATAATGCCCAATATTTAAAGTAATCTATCAGGAAGTTGTAATTCTTTTACCCATGGACAATCTTTTTTTAATCTTCCTTACTTAATGTGTAAGCAAGTTTATTCTGTTATGTTTTTTTCATTACTTTTCACCAATTCTAATTCGTAGTGTTTATACTGCAACATTAAATCTATTCTTGTAATATTGTCTTGTTTTGCCTTTCATATGCATCATTGTATTAAAAACATTATCAAACACTTTTTTCTTGAAGTGCATAACATCATATAATGAAAAATGAGATTTTTAAGCTAATATGGCAACTTTTGAAATATATTTCTATCTAATTCAACTTCTTTTCATTACATTTAATCCTTGATGTCAAATTTGGAATGCAATTTACCTTTTTCAATATTGCCTTAATGGCTACTTTGCTTAATTGAAAAGTCCTGCTCAAATCTCCAAGAAAAATTATCTTTTTGCATTCAAATTGATGGTTTAAAGTCAAAAATTGTTAAAGACAGTAAAAAAATGGTTTCCTTTTATAATGCAATCTTAATGACTTCATTTGTTCCATATAATACAAACAAGATAATTAATTGTTTGTACTCCATTCTAATAACATTGGTAAGAAAAATGTAACCCTTCATACAAAATTTTCTTTCCTATACTCATCATAAGTTGAAACACCATAATTCCACAATAATTTCAACTAAGTAAGAAAAAATAAATATTCTCATATGGACTATTCAAACCCAAAATTACCATATTCAAAAGCATGTACAGTTGCTTTACACACGCCAATGGTGGTTGATTGTGTACACTAAGCATTATTGGCTAGCAAGAATAAGTAAATAGACAAAACCATCTACTCATAAAAACTCAATCTTGTATTTTGATATTCAGATGCATAGGACGGGTGTACATGATTGAAATCTTGCCAAACCCTACCATTAACTAAGTCAGCTAACATTTCATCATCCCTTCAGTTACCCTAAGATAATTAATATATTAAAACATTATTTTAACATATATAGCTTTTGTAACATCAAAATGAGTGAAAAATAACAAAGAATCTAATAAAGAATTTTTTTTGTCATTTTAACTCTTGATTTGCTTAGTTTATATTAAGGATGGCTATATATTAAATAATACTTTGACTCAATTGACTCATTATAAAACAATATGCAATTATTGTTGCATGCATGAATGTTAACATAATATAGTCTTGGCCATTTTCTTCTTTATTCTATAAAAACAATTAGGCAAATTATCACTTTTTGGCAACATAGATTTTATTATGGCTATAATATGATTGCAACATGATTCACTCATTTTAATTTCTTAATTGACATTTAACAATTGTGACACCATAGATAAAGTTATGTGTTTTGTAAATCCCACCATAATGTTTCATTTGCTTCATTAAAAAAGAAGTAAAAGTTTATCAAACATAAATTTGGTTTTTCCTACCAAACCATAATCTCATCAACGCTAAAATGATCACTACTCAATTTAACATTTAGATTTAGAGCATCCATAACCGTTCTAGCATAAGGATTGCCTCTTTTAATATCATTTACTTGCACAACTTCATTATTACTTCTAGATGATTGACTTAATGACTTCTTCATGTGTATTTCAAATCAAGTAACTTGGACAAAACCCTTTGTAAGACTAATGCTTACACACTTCATCATATTTTGAATTTGATATTCTGACACCTAACATAAGGACTTATAATTCTATTGTCTCGTTCGTACTCACTGTGAGTGTAGACACCCCACTTTATCTAGGCCCCTTTCAAACAAACCATGCCCAATCGAAGACTTTTGGATAAAATACACCAATTTCTCTTTCTGAGCAAATTTTTGATATCTTAGGACTTAATCAGAAGGTAATAGAATAAAATAATAGAAAAAGGGGATAATAGTTAGAGGCTGCATCACCAAGCACTATAGGCAACATAATGCTAGGCAAAATTTTTTTATGAAGGTTTAAAATGCCTAGGAACCATGTTAGAAAATGTAAAAAGATATTATTCATTAATGTATCAATATATCATTGTATTTTCATTGTGTTTTGGTTGTTTGAGGCATCATTAGAGTTATTTGAAGCACACATATCATTTCCCATCATTCTCAATTAAGGTGAGGTGTGCGAAGAGTCAAAGGTATGAAAAACCTACTTTTTTGCATGCAAGTCTCAATACATGGCCACTAGGTATCAATACAGTTTCCACATCATTAAATTTCAAAATAGTACTATTTGTATCGATACAAAGGGCATAGTATTGATACTTAAGGTGGTGTTTCAATATCAAGGGTGTTTGTATGGACACAGGTTTATGTCATAGTTAAAATCATGATTTTTGACCAAAATGTATCAATATAAAAGTGGAAGTCTCGATATAGCTTTGTAGTATCTGTCGTAGCATGCTCCCAATACAACTTGAATCATTCGGATGGTGACGCATATGGCTTAAAAGGAATTGCCTTTAAGTTATCCTTTGATCAGGGTTTGGATTAGGCATGATGAGATGATAGTGAGGGGAAAGACCATCAGATAAATCACTCGTCCAACTAGTCTTGGATGGCTATCATGAAGTGGTTGAAGACTTAGAGTCACCACCAATTATTTTGGGTTAGGCATGATTGGATACCTATTGAAAATGATATTCTAAGTTACAAAACTTAAAACATCAATTTCAAGGTCTACAAGGTGTAGAGATTCATTAGTTGGGTTTGGGAGTTGGTTATGCATAGGGAAGGATTAGCACCCCTACGACGCCTAAAATAGTACTTGCTAGCCATGTCTTACATCAGTTTTGATTTTAGTTTCCTTGGTTTTGACTTGTCATTATTTTGATATTATCCACTTTTTAGTAGATGAATTTTGTGCAAAAATTGTAAACCCAAGTTTAAAAAAAAAAATTAAATCAAGTATGTGCCTAAGAGATGTAGGGAACATAGGGATCTTTTAATGAAAATCATCTCTAGATTCAATTTTAAAAATCAAATATTCGGTGTCAAGCACTAGAGAGATACTGCCATGGAACATTGTCTTATAATTGTCTAAAGCAAATTTGGAAATATGAATGCACAATAGACACCACAAAGGGAAACATTTAGTATGATGAAAAAGAATATAATAATATTGCACAAAAAGTTAACATAAAAACATAAATGAAAGGTAGTCAAAATGTATCTTGTAATTGTCTTTGATTATTAAGAAATAACCGAGATGACAATTCTGAGATGGGTTTAGACTCAATGATTGCTTAAGGTGTAAAATAGAATACGTTGATTAAAAGGCCTGAGGAAGTTAGAGAGAGAGAAAATTTAGATTTTTGAGTTAAAAGTGGGGTTGAAGTATCCCTTTTAAAAGTGGGGTTAAAGTATCTCGATGGTGAAAACTGTAGTGATTTTTGAAATTTGAATAAAGTTTGCAGAAGCGTGGTCAGATTATCCCTTTCGAAAGATGATGTTAGAGTATCGCCAATAGTGAAAATTTTAGTAAGTTTTTTAAAATTTTTTTTTATGAAAATAGGTATTTTAAAATTAAAATCAATAAGTCGAATAAGGGATAGAATTAATTTTTTTTGTTTGGCCTTGATCCAAGCCTCATGGGACCTGTTTTGAGACACTCAACTTCACGGGGAATTGATCGGATGCATTTCGAGACATTTGAATGTCTCCAAAAAGTAGTTCGAGAAATTAGTCTAATTTTTTGGTCTAAAAACAGGAGACAACATCCCATTGTTGCCTCTCACAAATTTATTTCAAGTCCATCTGAAGGCTTCAAGCAATAAATAAGGTACAGTTAGAAAGGCAATTTGGCGAGGATTAATATAAAAATATTTAAAAATCCTAAAAAATTGCACTCTAGGTGGAATCAATTTTTGAATTGTTTTTGTTCTAGCACTGATGAGGGGATAAAGCATAGTAAACTTTAAAAAAATCTCTCTAGACTCATTCAAAATCGTTAAATCACAAATGATTCCTTTTCAAGAAAAAAGTTTCATGTAATTTTTGGGAAAATAGTTTTAAAATCTAAAAAATTTGTTTAGTGGGCTGAAATGGCCTCAAAAAATGTAAATCGCTAATTCTAGGGGTTTTGGATAGCAATGGTTTGAAAAATCATAATCCCCTTATTTGGAATGATCTGAGGGCAAACAAAATTGTTGGAAAGGTAATTATATGCTATTTAAGGGAAAAATATTAGAAATTCAAAACAATTGTTTATGGCTTACAATGAATTTTCAAGTTGTGACTATAGTGCTACCAGGGTAAAACAAGGGAGGTTTTGGTTTTCGGGTTTTCTAGGACTAGGCTTAGATTATTATCGCAACATGCCTAGGATACGAATCCTAACCAGCTTAACTTAAAATGGGAGGTATACCTATTGTTCTTATATATATATATATTTATACATCATTATCTATTTGCAAGGGCTATATTATTATTATTTTATTATTCTTTATTCTTCGTGTTTGGGAACTTGAGTTGTCAAGATAAATTGCTTACTTAACTTAACTCTAAATAGTCATTACGAAATGACCTGTTTTTTTAGAGTCACCACCAATCTTATTTTGGTCATGTGCAATTGGTCACCCATCAAAATTTCCATTTCAAGGGTTACAAAATGCTTAAAAACAAACTCTGAGGTTTATGATTATACCAAAGATCGCATGAAAGAGTCGAGGAGTTCGTTACAATCACAAGTAAAGATTGACCTTCTCGTGATGCTCGATAATCCGTATTTATTGATCATGTGTTAACATAATTTTTTATTTTTATTCAATTTCGATATTCAATATTTAATTATAATTCCCATATATCAAAAATAAAACTTTATGAAACAAATTTATTATTTTGAATGAGAAAATCAGGTTTTTAATATTTTTGAAAATTAAAATATCTTTCGTACCCTTTTGGAGAATCAGAAGAACACACAAGACTTTATCATTCTCTATCGTATCTCGTTAGAGAGCCAGTGCAATACAAAAGGTTTTAAAAATTAAAATATTCTTTGTACCTCACTAGAGAGCTAGAGATTACAAAACATTTAATTTTTTAAAAAATTAAAAAATCTCAATTGTCATTTTAAAAAAGGATATCTCATTATTAAAATAATCAGTGGAACCCTTTTGATACATTGGGGGAAACTCTACATATTATTTTAACATTGGAGACATTGCTTAATTTACAAAAACTCTAATTTATTATAAATATTAAAAATGATCCTAAGACTTAGTTTAGACAAAAAGTATTAAACTTGACTCTAAGGACTCTATTTTGGTCAAAATAACCAACATGTCCCTTAAAGTACACCTTTAACTTAAAAGTATCCCATTGACCCTAAAGGACTTGATTCTAAAATAGGTTAATGAAATGTCCCTAAGGTATACCTTTGACATATTAGTATCTTAGTATCCTAAAGAACTCGATAACTTCATAGAAAATGAATCTATTCCTATTGTACACATTCGACATAAAAGTATCCTATGATCACATGGGACTTGGTTCTAATGTAAATTACTAAAATATCCCTAAGGTCTACTTTTGACATATATGTATCATGGTAACCTAAAGGGCTCGATATCACTTTAAAAAGGTGAACCTATCCCAATTATGCACCTTTGACATATAAGTATCTGGTGATCATAAAAGGCTCGATTTTAGGGAAAATTACCAAAATACACCTAGGGTGTACCTTTGATGTATACATATCCTGGTAACCTAAAGGGCTGGATGACATTATGAACAAATAAACCTACTCCTACTATACACCTTCGTTATAAAAGTATCTCGGTGATCACATAAGACTTGGTTCTAATATAAAATTACTAAAATATAGCTAAGGTATACCTTCGACCTATAAGTATCCCGATAACCTAGAGGACTTGAAAATAATATGAAATGACTATTATGCTTTCCATGGGCAACAGAAACATCAAGGTAGACAAAAAATGCAAAACTTGCTAATAGGTCCCCTAGCTTTTCAAAATTATATTTCATACCCTAATGAAGAAACAGAAGAATATAAAAGGTTTTAATAATTTCTACACCCTATAGAAGACCATAAGAATGTCAAAAATATTTTTAAAATATAAAAAATGTCACATTAACTCTAAAATGCAAAGTTTTTCTAAATGGTCCCTAAAATTTTCTAGCTTTGTAATTTAGTCCCTACACAAAATAAAATCATAATTGAACACAAAATTTATCACAAAAAATTATGGAAATCATACCAAAGATCATAATTTGGCCAAATACCTATGGCCTCAGAACAAAAATTTGGGAATTTTGAAAATAAGTCCCAAAACTTTTTAAAATTACAAAATGGCCAAACAAGGATGGAAAATGCATAAGGCATATTCACACATGTCAAAATAAACACAAAAACACTTCCACATGTATACACAAGCAATCGGCTAAGCATGGATGGCCTTGAAACAAAATTTTTCATTTTTACAATTTAGTCCCCATATAATAGAAACCATAAATTAACATCAAACATATCATGAAAAATCACAAAAACCATACCAAAAATCATGAAAATGATTCTACCAAATTCCTAGGGTCATAAAGTAATTTTTTCACATTTTGTAAATTAGTCCCTAAACTTTTTAAAATCATAAAATGGGCCCAAAATGTTCAAAAATGAATAAAACGCATTAAAATAAGTTAAACTAAGCAAAAAAAAACACTTTTAAGGCCATCTACGAGGTTCGGCGAAGCTTAAATAGCTAAAGAAAAAATTTTGTAATTTTTGCAATTTAGTCCCTATATTTTTTATAATTGCAAAATAAGCAAAATAAAATCAAAACATCATAAAATTATCAAAATCAGATTTAGCCAAGCTTAGAATCAACCTTCTAAGGCCATCAAAAGCTCAAGAAAATTATTTTTAGGCCCCTAAAAGTTTCAAACTTTACAAAATAGTCATAAATTTCATGAAATGAAACATGAAAAATTATTCAAGGCCACAAATATTTTTGATCAAAACATATTCCAACCAAAAACAATATTTTTCAGCACATATTTGCATAAATATCACCATATATACATTCAATATTTTTACCAAGCTAAAATATACATAAAATCAACATAAATCAACATGAAAGTAATCAAGAAAATTGAATGAAAGTAACAAAATAAAAAATTTTTGTACAGGAATTTACCTTAAAAGGCTTGAAAATCTAATAAATTTTTGTGTCTTTTAGTGGGTTTTTTGTTCTAAAGCGTCAAGTCTCCATTTGAGAAAACCATCTTGTATTTATAGGGGAAGGAAATTGGCTAAGGGCTGAAGAAACATCCTTTGGCCAAATTGGTCGTAGAGAATTTTAGGATTTTTTTATTTTTATTTAATATTTATTTTATTTTATTTTATTGACTTCTTTTACTTTGATTTGATTTAAATTTATTACTTTTGTCATTTTATGAATTGCATCACGCATGACATCATCAATTCTAAAGATATTTTCATGATATTTGTATAATATGTAAAATTATATTGTAAAAATTAATTAGAAAGATTAAATTATAAAAATTAAAAACTATGTATTTGAAATAAGATTTCATATGATCAATTTAATTTCATCTAATAATAAAAAGAAATTTTATATACAATAAAAATTTAAAAATAGCAAACTCGTAAAATTTTACAAGAAAAACCCTTACAAGAAAAAATATTATACGTAAACAAATTGAATTTTTACAAACTAAACTAATACGAATTCAAAAATCCTTGAAAAAAATTTACAAAGTAGAAAACCCCATATTTTAAAAAACGAGAAAATTATGAAAGAAAATAGAAAACTCATAAATAAAATAAATTTTTCAAAAATGATTTAATATGATTTAAACAATAATAGATGAAGGATTTTAAAAATTATAAACTTGAAAAAAAATCTTACTAGAAAAATTTATTGAGTAGAAAACTCTGTATTTTAGAAACAAGAAACTTATGAAAAATGCAAAACTCATAATAAAATGCATTTTAAAAATTTGATTTAATACAAATTAAATAATAATATTTAAAGAATTTTAAAATTAAAAACTCAAGAAAAGCTTATCGAAAAATTTACGGAGCAGAAAACTTGATATCTTAAAAGTAAAAAAATTCTAAAATAATGCAAAACTCATAAAATAAAATGAATTTTAGAAAAATGATTTAATGGTGGTTAAATGGAGCTATTTAAAGAATTTTGAAGTTTAAAACTCGAGAAAATTTCACAAAAAATTTTACAAATAAAGGAAAGCTTGTATTTTAGAGTTAGGAAAATTTTAAAAAATACATTAAAATAAATATAAAATGAATTAAATACAAATATTATTGAAAATATTAATATACAAAATGGTAAAGATAAAACTCCAAAATCCATAACAAGTCTTTACCCAAAAAATTCACAAACAAAATACTCGCGATATAGTAAGAAATTCAAAAATAATTGGTAAAATCGCCAAGTTAATACTTTATGGTAAAAAATGCCAATACAAAATTTTCCTTGAATATTTTGGATTTTTTGGAGTGCATATTGGCATAAATACCACATGGGTATCAGTAAAAATAAACAACGGTTAACTTTCCAAATTCAACAAAAAATTCTTGAAAAATACTGAAAAATTAGAATTTAAACTGTGATAACATTCGTAGAAATAAATTTCAAAATTTGACAAGTATAAAGTTAAAAGTTAATTATTTTACCTTGATATTCGTCTTTTTTGTTTGAGATTTACTTTTCGTGACCTTTGAAATTACACTAATTTTGTCACGTCCACCTGTAATCATTTGAGCACAACTAAATAGGTTTTAAAAATGTACATTCACCCTAAAGGAAAGTTACCCCCACTAGGACAAGTGTTTACTTTTGTATCTTAAATATTTTTGGACTAATAGGAAGGGGACTCGGACGAAATTAGGTGTTTTCAATTGCCCCTCTTTGGCCATTACTGAGAATCAGGAACAGGGTAAGAACCAAATAGATATAATTTTGTTTAGGGCATATAAGCTTTTCTAAAAACTTTTTTCTTACAAACATATATATACATCAACTAGAAAAAAACTATGAAAACTCTATCTATCCTTTTGCTTTACTGAATAAAGTTAACTTAGACCCTATTTCACCTACCTTACCATAGGATCACATGAAGAGGACATCTTGCTTCATTAGTTTCTAACCCAGTAAAGTTGATGAATAACAAATTTTGTCGATCATTCTACTTAATCGGATGAAGTTGGACATCATGCTTCATTGGTTCCTAACCAAGTGAAGCTGACCAAAAAAAAAAATGAACATGTCCTTTTATACAACCTTGGCATAGAAGCATCCTAATGACCATAAAAGATTCATTCTAACAAAAACTTTATTGATCCTTCTACTTAATTGGATGAAGTTGGACATCATGCTTCATTAATTCCTAACCAAGTGAATCTAACCAATAACACGTGAACTTATTCCTTCTATACACATTTGGCATAGAAACATCCTGGTGATCACAAAGGATTTAATTCTAACGTAAACTTCACTGATCTTTCTGCTTACTCAGACAGAGTTAGACATCATGCTTCATTGGTTTTTAACCAAGTAAAGCTGACCAATAACAAATGAACAAATTCCTTTTATACACTTTTGGCATAAAAGTATCTCGGTGATCAGAAAGGATTTGCTTCTAACATAAACTTTACAAATCCTTCTACTTAATCAAATGAAGTTGCCTTGAAGAGTTTTGAAAACTTTTATGGATGCTTCAAATATCACCATTGAAGCTTTGCCTAAATATCACCATCGAAGACTTCAGAAGCATTTTTTAAATAAAAACTTCTTAATGCTTCAAATATCACCATCGAATCTTTTTTTAATGCTTCGAATATCATCATTAAAGTTTTGAAAAATTTTTTCTAAATGAAATTTTTGAATGCTTTGAATATCACCATCAAAGCTTTTTTGAATGCTTTGAATATCACCATCGAGGCTTTTTCAAAGCCCTCTTCACTTACCTTAGCATAAATTGCATGAGAAGGTGATAGATTTTTGATTACTTTAAATATCTCCATTGAAGCTTTTTCAAAGCTTTCTTCACCTACCTTAGCATAGGAAAACATGAGAAGGTGATAGATTTCTTCAGAGAATCGTTCAATCTTTCCTGAAAAGTCATCAACTACCAAATATCAAATTAGTGTTCATAATTCAATGATATAATTTATGCAATTGGATAAACATCTACTCATGGCATACTTGCAAACTTTTATTACAATAATAAAAAGTATCATAATTCATCAAACTTTCGGGATTTATGTAATAATATCACTTTCTCATTTTGACTTGGGGAAAAAGTTTACTTGATCAAAATCTATGAAAATTTCAAAACAATTTCAATAATGGATTTTCCAATATCAAGGATAACGGATATGCTATATTTACCATGATGTTAAAACTTTTTCTTCTGATTGATGAGCACCATTTAGGACTTTTTTGAATGAGATGAAGAAATGAATTTAGAGGCACAAATGGAGTGGCACTACTAAAATTTGTCTTAAAGAAATATATATAACAAAGTCAAGGTTTATAAAGACCAAATTCAGATGGATGTTAATTTAATAGGAGTTTCTTGAAATGCAAACAATTAAGTTATAGTATCCTTTTAATCTTAAAATACAATAGTTCAACAATTGTTAAAGTAATGCCCGTAAACACCAAGTCTCAAATGATTAATTTGAAAGGCCGTTGGTAAGCATCAATTCCTATGGTTAGGGACAAAAGTCCTAGAAGTTTATTTTGAAAGAAATGAATGTTTGAGCATTTGACTAAACCTTTTGTTGATGTCATGAAATTTTCATGGGTTTGGGATCATTTCTGAATTAGCATTAAGGGTTCTCATTAATGGCTATCTTTGTTGGTTTAGGAGTAATTCCATGGCTTTTAAGCTTAACCTATCATATGATTGAGGACTCAAAAATCATTCAAAAAGATGAATTTTTAAAGAGCCTATTAGGAATAGTCCGGTAGCTCAAATAGCCATGTTTGATCAAAATAGACTTTGTTAGGTACGTAATGTTGGCCATGGTTCTTGGTTTAGAAAGACAAAGGATAAATAGGCTCAAATCAAATGTTTAAGGGTAATTAAAATTAATGATCGCTTTTCTTTAGCAGAACTCAACTGGGCATGTCTTCCAAGGCAAAACACTTTTACATTTCTTCATCTACTTTTACATGCTTCATTCATCATTTTGAAGGGATTTGAAATTTAAACTTCCTTGATTTATTTTTTTACATTGAAAAACTTGAAATTTGAACTTTCTTTAATTTTTACTTTGAATATTTGAACTTAAAACTCAAACTTTCTTTATTTTTCACTTTGAATATTTGAATTTAAAATGCAAACTTTCTTCAGTCTTAAAAATTTAACTTATGACATTTGACTTGGTCTTCTTATTTAAAATAGAATTTGCTTCTTCTAATTTTGAAGCTTTGCTTCATTTGCCCCCTAGTATGAAGGGTGATCCTTGATTAGGGTTTAAAGAAAGAAAATAAATTATCAGGCTCAAAGGGGACCGTAAAGGGATAATTTTTATAGTGGCAAAGGGATAGAGAAAGAAAGTCATTTTTCATTTCAAACATAGCTATTTGAACTGGTAAGCATTTTGCTAGGAAAAAAGGTATTTTTCTCTGTGAAATCATTTTAAGCACCTTAATAATATGGTGTTGCACTCAATTTTTAAAGGTTAAGGATGAACCGCAGCATTATTGACTTCATAGCCACCAACTACTGGTTGAGCCTTTAAGAAAAAAAATCAAATTAGCATGGAAAAGATCTTAGATCTCATATCTTATGTATTAAGAATTGGTTTGAAAAGGTATTGTTGGAAAGAAATAGGTGTTTTTAGCTTATTTTTACTCTTATTTTTCCTAAATTAAAGATTTGAAAGAGTGTCATGGAAATTATGGCAAAAGATTACCGAAATAAGGTAGATCTCAGAATTACTATCATTATTTTAACAGATGTCAAACTATCAATATTTGAATCTTTTAGGAGCATAACCTATTTTTAAGACCTTCGAGTCATCCATAGAAAAGAACATTTAGATATAGAAGGTCTTTGGTGGTGAAAGGTCTATAGTTGAATGTCTGGGATAATCACATATGTAAAAATGAATGACATTTTTTAGAGAGTTCAACCTAATTATGAAAGAAAATGCAAAACTCAAAAGTAAAATAAAAATTTTCGAAACTGATCTAATATAATTTAAACAATAATATTTGAAGAATTTTAAAAATTATAAACTTAAAAAAAAATCTTACCAGAAAAATTTACAAAGTAAAAAACTTCATATCTTAAAAACAAAAAAATTCTGAAAAAATACAAAACTCATAAAATAAAATGCATTTTGAAAATTTGATTTAAAATTAATTAAATAATAATATTTGAAGAATTTTAAAAACAAAAAACTTGAGAAAATTTGACAAAAAAAATTTTCGGGTAAAAAACTCGATATCTTGAAAACAAAAAATTTTTAAAAAATGCAAAACTAAAAAAATAAGATAAATTTTGAAAAACTGATCTAATGGTGGTTAAATGAAAATATTTAAAGAATGTTGAAGTTCAAAACTCGAGAAAATTTCACAAAAAAATTTATAGATAAAGGAAAGCTCATATTTTAGAATCAGAAAATTTTTTAAAAATACATTAAAACTTATATAAAATAAATTAAATACAACATATTATTTAGAATATTAATTTACAAAATGCTAAAGATAAAAATCTAAAATTTGTATCAAGTCTTCATCTAAAAAAATTCGTGAACAAAATACTCGCGATACAGTAAGAAATTCAAAAATAATTGGCAAAATTGCCAACTTGATACCTAGTGGCAAAAAATGCCAATACAAAATTTTCCTTGGATATTTCTAATTTTTCAAAGTGCATTTTGGCATGAATATCATGTAGGTATCAGTAAAAGTATACAATGATTAACTTCCTAAATTTAATGAAAAATTCTCAAAAATTCCTAAAAATAGAAAATTTGATCGTGATAGTATCACAAAAATAAATTTCATAATTTCATAATTATAAAGTTAAATGTAAAAAAATATTTGTCTTTTTGTACCAGATTTACTCTTCATGACCTTTGAAATGACACTAATTTTGTCACGTGCACTTGTGGTAATTTAAGAACAACTAAATAGGTCTTGAAAATGTACATTCCCTCTAAAGGAAATTTACCCCCATAAGGACAAGTGTCTAATTTTGTATCTTGGATATTTTTAGACTAACATGGAAGGGCGCCCTAATAAAATTAAGTGTCTACAATTATGGCCATCCAAATATTTGTAACAAAGAAGGTCAGTGAAAATGGCTTTATAAGCTTATTCCCACAATCCTAGAGTAATTTAGGACAATGGAATAACCTATTAAACAAAGTCACTAGCAAGGGGTATTAGACATCACAATCAAGGCACAAACATTTTAAATAAGTAAAACGGCTATTTTATTTTAAAAAATAAAATATTTAACCTCATTTGACCATGAATCCAAATATGGAAAGCATGATTTTTCCTTAAGATTGGAAGACTGATTAGTCAAAACATTAAGTCTATGTTAATCTCTATTTATTGGAGGTAACATAAGCTTAACTTGGGGGTTTTTGAAAACAAGTTTTTACAATAAACAACTACTAAAGAAAAACTTCAAGAAAGCATTTTTAATCATGTAAAGCATGATAAACATGGCATCTGCGACAAATATACACTAGAACAACAATAAGGCAACATCTTTATCACATAAAACATGCTAAAAAAGCAAGAAAACATAGAAAAATGCATGAACATTTGAGAGAAGGCCTATAAAGGCAACATCTTTTGTGGCATGAAATGATGTAAATTTTTACTAAACCAAAGACATGATTTTTTGTCATCAAGCCCACATAAAATTTATCAAGCTCCACAGAACATCAAAGCATCTTGAAATAATAATTTATCCTCAACTATTATGCTTGAATGATGACGGAGAATGTCAAGAATCAATGAAACACTAGTTGTTTTAAGATGAGCTAAGAAAATTATGATTTTTGAAATACTCAAGCAATGTTAAGGCATCATAAACTCAAAATATCATCAAAATAAGCTTAAAGATGAATGCTTTCCTGTGATGGTCATGGTTTCATAAGGATTGGTTACCTAAGATTGCATGAAATGTGTTTATATGCAAAGAAATAAAGAGAAAAGCACATAAAATATACCAACAAAGCTTGCAATACTCTTTTTTCCCTTATCTACTCAAAGTTGTAATCTTTATGTTCTTATGGTTTTTTTATGTTTTTAGTTTCTGGCTCATTTTTCTCTCCTTACTATAGATGAGCAAAAAAGAGTACAAAGATGAGCTTTGAAGTGATACTATGGATGGAAAGGAGTTTGGTGGTGAAAAAAAAAGGAAATAAAAGTTTTAAAAAGGTTTGGAAGCTATTGGAAGAGCTAAAAAAATGGAAATTTTTTTTTAAGAAATATGGTTTATGAGTGTCCGTAGAAAGTCCCCTTATTGAGCCAAAGTTGGCTCTTTTACATGGAAATGTTTAGCCAAAGGTTTAGAAGCAAAAAATAAGGGTGTTATAGGGTTTTCATCATGTACCATGCAACAACCTTGTGTACTATGTTCACTTGGCTAAATTTTCATTGGCTCTGACAACTAAAGTGGTGGAGTAAAAAGGCTGAAGGAGTCTATAGATGGAGAAAACCTAAGCATGCCACTAAATGAACCATGTTTTCCCTAAAAAAGTCCTATTTTCAAGTCATTTTGGGCCTTAAAAATTTGTTAAATCCAATCACAAGTCCAATGCTAAGGCTTGGTATGAATTTTCATGATTTTTTATGCTAAAACATAGCCAAAGGATTTTTGGATCAAGGGTACAACGACTACAAAATTGCATGAACTAGGCAAAAATTGCTTTCTGTATTGATACAATGAGCTTTGTATCATTGTATCAATACATAGAGCTAATTTTGCCTTTCAGTATCGATACAATGACCTCTTTATGATACAAAGAGTAAAATTTCTTTCCACTCTCAAGACCTTATAGCCTATATAGATACATAGAGCAAAATTCCTTTCAGTCTTAGAACCATAAGGGTTGTATAAATACTCCTAGCTGGTATCGATACATTTTGGTCAAAAATCATGATTTTAGCTATGACATAAACTTGTATCGATACAAACACCTTTGTATTGATACATTACCTTAAGCATCAAAATATGCCCTTTTATATCTATACAAATAGCAAGATTTTGCAATTGTGATGACGTAAAACCTTGTATCGATATCTTCATGTAAAATTATGAGTTTTTTGTACCTTTGACTCTAAACACCTTATCTTAGTTGGGAACAATGGGAAATAATATGTATTTTTTCAAATACCTTTGATGGTGCCTTTAGTGATGACCTTTGACATTTTGAACATTAGTCTGGACAAAATGGGGTGTCTATACTCCACTTCCAAAGGGAATTGCATTTGAGTTAACCTATCATTAGATAGCAATAAGGTGTCATTAACTTGACGTATTCTTTATAGCTTAGATCCTAGGGTTATACTAGACTTTTTTGAATACAACTTAATACAACAAGTTTACTTCCATAAGTCGAAGGTTACTTGGATCTTCTTTTGTAATTTTTGCCTCTATACTTAAAGTCAAATGAGCAAGACCATGAGAAATAGGAATGAATTGTTAGTGTCTGAAATGTCCCAAGGCCAAGAGAGGTGTATAGCTAGTGATCCCCTATATACCTATAAACAGCACTAAGTCATATGTCCTATTTTTGTAGACAACTAGTTATGGGATGATCCATGGGGCTTTCTAACTAACCTCTTCACTCTATAAATTCTTTAGCTTCTCAATCCACTGATCTTTTGACCTATTCAAGGGCTTTTCCTTCTCAAGAAACTTAGAAATGGAACTAAAGTTAGGCATGAAAGGGTATAGCAATCTCTTTCCCTCAACCTAAAAATAACTAATTATCAAATGTAAAGAAGTGGTACACATCCTAAAAATCAAACCCTCCTTTCTTTTCTATAAAAATTAAGAGCTATAATGTTTTAGCAACCATAAACGATGCTGGGTTAATTTTGTCACATAATCTAGAAAAGATATTAACCATTACCATCTTAATGTGCCCTAAAACCTTTGGAAAAATAATTAATCCGTAAACTGTTAATGCAAATATTTCTCAAATCTTTATTGTATCTGAAAGTTTTTCCATTTCACTTCTCACTTGCTCCATGAAAACAATCGTTGTTTCCTTTTCTTCTGACAACACTAGCAACCCATGATTCTTTGGCCCTAAGGTTATTAACTAACTTTATCTGGACTGGCTGGCAGTTTAACTTATTTGTTTCAATGTTAAGCAAAGTGGTAGACTCCTTTACAATGGGCATTAAACCTCAAGATTAAGGCATAAAAACTTAGAGACAAGAAAAAAAAGATGTTTTTTGAAAATTAAAGATATTTAACCTTATTTAACCAAGAATCTGAACAATGAAAGCTTAATTTTTCCTTAAGATTGGAAGACCAATTAGTAAAAGCATTAAATCCATGCTAGTCTTCATTGATTGAAGTTAGCATGGACTTAGATTAAGGGGTTTTGTAAAAGTTTTTTCGGCAGCAAACGAACATAAAAGAAAGACACTAAAAAGGCATTTTTAATCATGTAAAGCATTTAAACATGGCATGTATGGCAAATACATAAAAAGATAAACATAGCACGAGTGTCATACATGAGCAAACATCTAAAGCAGCAAGGTCTTTCGTCATTTGATAGAGAAATCATGGTGAAAATACATTCAAATGCATGAACATGCTCAAAATATGTTAGAATGAATATTCCAATGTTGGATAAGCATGTGAAAGTGAACGAAACATGACAAGAAATGCATGAATAGAGCTGTTTTGATGTCAAAATTTAATATGGCATTTTTATCATCTAAAACATTCAAGGCATCAAAGGAGAAATATCAAAGTCCTAAAACTACCATAACCAAAGCAACAATAATGCATGAGAGTCCTAGTAAGGTCATGGTTACATGGATACGGCTTACTAAAATAATGGAAATAATTGAATGAACACCAAAATTAAAGAGCAAAAGTAAGAAATATATCGCAAAGCTTTAGTATCTTTGCTTTCTCACAAGTTCTAGCACTTCTCTTTCCCTTTTGCAAGAAAAAGAAAGACTTTTTCAAGTAAAAATGTTGTTTTCTTAGTCTTCCCTCACTTGCTTGAGTTAGCAAGAAGAGAAATGAGAAAATAGAGTAAAAATGGTGTTTCTAGTGGTGTCTTTCTTAAGGCTGGTATATAAAGCTACAAAAAAGGGAAAAGAAAGAGCTTCAAGGATAGCTGAGTCATTTTTTTTATGGGTAGAGTCCTCTATTATTGAGCCAAAGTTGGCTTTTTTATAACAAATGCTCAGCCAAAGCTTAAGAGCCAAAAATAAAGGCATTGTGGGGTTTTTCTTATGTACCATGTGATAGCCTGTGTATTATGCTTAACTACCTTGATTTTTATTGACTCTAGTAGCAAGGTGGTGGAGCAAAGAGGTTTAGACAATCTGCAGCTAGAGAATGACCAAGTACGCCCCTGAACAAACCATGTTTTCCATGCAAATGTCCCATTTTGTCTACATTTGGTTCTTAAAAATTTATTTAATCCAATCACAAGTCTAATACTAAGGCTTGATATGAATTTTGATAATTTTTTTCGCTAAAAAATTGGCCAAATTGAATTTTTAGATCAATGGTGCAAGGGCTGAAAATGGCATGAACTAGGCAAAAATGCCTACTTGTACCAATACAAAAAACTTCGTATCGATACATAGAGCAAATTTGCCCATTATAGCCTGTATCGATACCACATAGGCTGTATCGATACTCCCATTTGTGTATCGATATAATTTAGCCAAAAATCATGATTTTAGCTACTGTAATTCTAGTATTGATACTAAAGCCCATGTATCGATACTCAAGCAGCTATATTCCTACATTACCCTATTATATTAATATAACTTGTGAAACTTGAATATTTGGTGACATAGAGGCCTTGTATCGATACTTAGGGGTCATGTATTGATACTTACACATGAAAATTGAATTTTATGTACTTTTGGCTCTCCAAACACCTAACCATGGCTAAGAATGATTGATAACTGGTCCATGCTTGTCCAAATGACCACAATGATGCCTTAACTGATGACCTTTGATGTATTAGATGTTAGCCTAGACAACATAGGGTGTCTATAGTTGTCCCTCTTTAGTCATTACTAAGTATAAAAAATAGGGCAAAAACAAATAGACACTATTTTATCCAAGGCAAGATAATGCCTTTTGAGTGCCTGAAAAAATGAAATATAATTAATGTTTAATCGTGATGGGTATGATCTATTAGTGATGATTTTGATAAAGGTCTAAATAAGTTTTTTGAGGGTTTAACTTCCCTACTAGGCTATTAGGTTTTCTAGGGTTAGACCCCTTAGACAAGCGCTAACTGATATGGAGTTTGATTAGATAGGTGCCTAGCTCTTTGTGAACAGACTCGGCAGGTGCCTAGCTCTTTGTGGATAAACTCTACATGCACTTAACTTTTTATGGATAGACTCGATAGGTGTGTAGACACCTAATTCCATCTGTGTCTCTTTTTCGATAATCCTGAATATCCAAGATTAAGAACTTAAAGGCCACCCTCATTCTGAATGATTTTTTAGATGAACCAGACATTGTCAAAACCTCTTCATTCAAATTTAAATGGCCGCAAGCTCAAGTGACAAAAAAAATTATATTTTGATATTTAATTTCGGATATATAAGATAAATATTTAAGAGAAAAATTATTTTTAATATTTTCTTGACAAAATTTTGAAAATCTATTTTTGCAAATGATATCATGGTCAAATTTCCTAATTTTAGGAATTTTTTGAGTATTTTTCATAAAATTTGAGAAATGGACTATCGTATATTTTTACCGATATCTATGTCGTATTTATGTTAATAAACACTCCAAAAAATCAGAAATATTCAAAGAAAAATTCATATTAGCATTTTATAACAAAGGTGTTAAGTTGCCATTTTAGTAATTAATTTTGAATTTTTCACAATACCGACAGTATTATACTCATAAAATTTTTCTGCTAAAATTATTTCGAATTTCAAATTTTCATTTTTACCATTTTTTAAATTAATATTTTGAATAATATGTTTTATTTAATTCATTTTATATAAGTTCCAATGTATTTTTTGAAAATTTTCTTAGTTCTAGAACACGAACTTTCCTTTATTTGTAAAATTTTTCATAGAATTTTTTTGAGTTTTGAATTTCAAAATTCTTTAAATATACACATTTAATCACCATTAAATCATTTTTTAAAATTTCATTTATTTGTTATAAATTTTATAATTTTTCTCGTCTTTCAAATACAAAGTTTTCTACTTTGTAAATTTTTTTCGGATGATTTTTTTAAATTTATAATTTCTAAAATTCTTTAAATATTATTATTTAATTTATGTTAAATTAGCTTTTCAAAATTTAATTTATTTTATGAGTTTTTTAGAATTTTTCCATTTTCAAGATACAAAGTTTTCTACTTTGCAAATTTTTTCGGGGATTTTATCTATGTTTATAACTTTTAAAATTCTTTGAATATTCTTGTTACGTTCATATTAAATCAGTTTTTCAAAATTCCATTTATTTGATAAGTTTCACATTTTTTAGAATTTTTCTTGATGTTAAAATACGAAGTTTTCTGCTTAAATTTTTACGAAGTAAATATTTTTGGTTAAGATTTTTGTTGAGTTTATAATTTTCAAAATTTTTTAAATATTATTGTTTAAATCGCATTAAATCAGTTTTAAAAAATTTAATTTATTTTATGAGTTTGTATTTTTTTTTACATATAATAATTTTTCCCGATTAGGTTTTTTCTCTTAAATTTTTACGAGTTTGCCAGTTTTTATATTTTTTTTATAAATTAAAAATTATGTTTATTATTGGAATAAATTTAATTGATCACGCGAAATTTTATTTCAAATACATAATTTTTAAATTTGATAATTTAGTCCTTGTAATTAATTTTTAAGACATAATATTATATATTAATACAAATATCGTATAAAATGCTCTAGAAATCAATGATGTCATGCATGAAATCGCTGATAATAAGACAAAAATAATATATTTAAATCAAATCACGTTTAATTTATATCAAATTGAAAATAAAGGAATAATTATAAAACAAAATAAAATACAAAAAAATTTAAAAATTAGCTAGAAAAGCCTAGAAGGCTTTCGGCCAAGGGCAAAGGAAAGAGCCTTTGGTTGAAAGCTTCCCCTCTAAACAGGAGAAGGTTGTTTTGTTAAAGAGGTTTTGAAAAAAAAAAAGAAAAAAAACACTAAAAAACATACTTTTACTTAGTTTTCAAGTGTTTTCTGAAGGTATAAACACATGGTTTCTTTTTCTTTGTTCAGTTTGATTCATTTTCATCTTTATTCATAAGTCAGAATCATGTTAAGGCTCATAGATTCTCGTCCATGTTAAAAGGCTAAACATGGTAACCTTAAAAATTTTTGTATTTCTTGTTATTTTTGTTTTTTTAGTTAAATCTTGTTTTTTATATGTATGATATTATTCTTGTTGTTATGATTTTGATTTAGTAGTATTTATGTTGATGTTTCCTTCAATGTTGTTTTGATGTTGATATGTTATATTTTCATGTGTTTGATAAATTTTTATGGTATTTTTCCATGTAAGGACTAAAATAAAAATAAAAAGTTTAAGGACTAAATAGCAAATTTTAGTATTTAATGGTAAAATGATCATTTTTAAATTTTTCTATTATTCCTATAGTCTTCCGTAGGGGTATAGAAATTTTCAAAACTTTTCGTATTCTCTCAATTTTATGTAGGGTATGAAACGAAATTTTTACAACTTTAGTGTTTAATTCTAATTTTTGCATTTTAAGCCAATTCTAGAACTTTAATTTCCCTATTTAGGTTAAATCCATCATTTTATGATTATTTTAGTGTCCATTAGGGTGCCAAGATACTTTTACATTGAAGGTATACCCTAAAGGCATTTTGGTAATTCTACCTAGAATTGAGTCCTAGATAGTAACAGGGATGCTTTTATGCCAAACATGCATATTTAGGATAGGTTTGTCATTCCATCATCGTATTAGTGTCCGTTAGGGTACTGAGATACTTTCACATCGAAAGTATACCCTAAAGGCATTTTGGTAATTTCTTTTGAGCCAAGTCTTAGGCAAGCAACGGGATGCTTTTAGGCCAAAGGTGCATATTTAGGATAGGTTCACATTCTTATTATCATTTTTGAGTCTTTAGGATAACCGAGATACTTTTATGTCGAAGGCACAACCTAGGGGTACTTGTATAATTTTTCATTAGAACCAAGTCCTATGTGTTTACTAGGATACTTTCACATCGAAATACACATCCGGAATAACTTTATCACATTGGACCATTTTTAGGTCTTAGGGTTAATAATTTTCATAAAATCAGATAAATTTTTTAAAATTATGGCAATGTTTTCTAATTAAATTAATACGTGAAATTTCTACCAGACTATGTGAGGGGTTCGGGGGACTATTTTAATAACAAGACATCCTTTTAGAAATGAAAGTCAAGATTTTTCAATTTTTGTAAAAATAAAACCTTTTGTATTTCACAGGCTCTCCAATGGGGTATGAAAGAGAATGATAAAAAGCTATTGTATACTTTTGGTCCTCCTAGAGGGTGCGGATGATATTATGATTTCCAAAAATAATAAAACCCGACTTTCTTAGAATAATAAATATGTTTAATAAAATATTATAGGAATTATAATTAAATATTAAATAGTGAAACCAAATAAAAATCAAAATTTAAGATAACATATAATTAATAAGGTACCGATTTTTGGGCATCATGAGAGAGTTGATCCTTACTTGTGATTGTAATTGACTCCTAAACCTTTTCACGTGATCTCTAGTATCAACATGGACCTCGGGTTTTGTTTCTAGGGGTTTTGTAACCCTCAAAACATAAACTCCGATAGGTGGCTGATTTCACCAAATAAATAGATCGGTCGTGACTCCAAAATATATGGCCGCTTCATAATGACTATTTAAAGTTAAATCGAGTGAGCAATTCATCTTAGCAACTCAATCCCTAGAAATGAAAAATAAAGAATAATAGAATAGTAATAATATGGCCCCTAAAATATAAAATAACAATATATATATATATATATATATATAGGAATAAAGAGTCTATCTGCCATTTTAAGTCAAGCTAGTCAGAATTCGTATCCGAGCTGTGTTGTGACAGCTTGATGACTCAACTGAGGACAAGTTAAAGAGTTCGGCCTAAAATTAATTACATGTTAAATAAAATTTGATTAAATTGGTTTCAATAAATATTTAATTATAATTCACAATACTTCAAAAGAATCTTTTATTTTCACTTTAATCTACTTTTGTGTTTTCTTTATTTTCTTTGGAATTTAGGATAGGGTTTTTATTCTAATGATATTTTACAATAAAAGTTTGTTTATCCCTTTATACCCGCTGAGCACGTATGCATTAGTTTCTTTTTTGGATCTCTAAGAGGGGCATAGGTACCTAATATTTTAGGAGGAGGCAAAGTAGGTTTGCCTTATGAGGTGTTAGCCTCTATCTGGTGCCGGGTGTAAATTCCTATGCCTGTCTAAGGTGTTAGCCTCATTATAGGCATGGAAGATACTCCCACTTGGATTAAACCATTTTTGACATAAACCTATGAGGGGTAAGGATAGGCTGCCTCGTTAGTCCGTTTTGAGCTTAGGGAGCAATTCAAAAATTGATTTAGAGGACTGACCTAAATCTCATAAAATGAACCTTAGTGACCTCCCAGTTAAAACCATGCTCTATTCTAGACATCACTGGAAATTAGGAACACATGAAGGGATAAACATATCTTTCTTTTTTTTCTTTTACTTGATTATTGTCTTTATTTAGATAATATTTTTGTTGTCTTATTTCTTCATGTTAAATTTTGTTGTTATTTGGATTTATTATTTTTTATGGATACAACTTACTTGTTCTTTTCTTTTTTGTGTATTTCTTGTTTGCAACTAGGGACACTTGCTTTAGATTTGAATTTTAGCTCAGTTTAATTTGCATTAGCCTTTATAGGTGAATGAGCATATGCAGTGGTTATCTCCAAGACATTCGAGAAGGTTTGTATCAAGTTAGAATCAAATTAGAAGGAATGGAGGGACCATATACCAAGGGATTTTATTCTAGAACTACTGCAAAATGATGCATTTAGATCTCCGACATAGTAATTTGTTAGAGTTGGCTGATATATGGGATAGTTGGGATAATGCATTATAGGCTCAATTCACAAAAAAATATAGACATATTGCCCTTTAACTCAGAATACCCATAGATAAACAATTTTGTTCGTGCTTTAATTGAGTTATGGAATCTTTCTATAGGTGCTTCTCATTTAATCAACATGATATGACTTTGACAATAGAGGAGATTGCATTTTTACTTGGGTTAAAGCCTTTTGAATCAAGACCTATATATTGTAAAGAGCATAATCTGACAAATCTCTAGAAGAAATTGGGATAGATTCTCGATTTACCACTTCAATCAACACCTCAACATATCAAATATAAAGGCAATATAACCATTATCTCATGGCAGTTCCTAAAAGGATACATAAAAAACAATCAATTATAGAAGAAGCCTTGCGTGCATTTGCCTTGGCGATTTATGGATTAGTGTTATTTCTAAGGATATTCGAGCATGTTGAAGTAGCTTATAGATCTATTTTATTGATTAAAGAGGAAGATGCATCTCACTGCTACTATTTAAACAAAAATCATCAAAGCGCTCAATGCATGTCAAAAATCAGGACGAGGTAGATTTTTCGAGAGTACATTATTATCGTATGTTTGGGCCCAAAGACATTTTTCGGGTGAAGATGCTAATAAAGTTAAGCCTTACTTTTCGCATTTCGTTTATCTCCAATAATTTGTCAAGAAACATTGGCCCAAGTCTGGAACAAAAACTCAATGGCTAGAAACATTGAGAAATTTAGCCCCTGAAGATATAACATGGCTGGCCCTTGATCTGCACCTATACCTTTTTTTATCGATGTGGTTAGTTATTTTTTATGCCTTTGCTCGATTTATAGGGTATAGTGGCATATGCAGCACTTTTGATTCACTGACAATATGGATCTCAACAATTTATTCCTATGGCTTCTTGGTTGGCTAGTGTGGATTTAGACTATTATGGTGAAGGCTATAAGAATTCACTTCAATTAATGGCCTTACAATGGAGAAAAAGTTATGAATCAGGGTTATGACTTACATGGACCAAAACTCTCTTGGATATGATGCTTGAAGGTGTATTTGAGGATGCAATTTGATTATCCCAGGTATAGATGGAGTTAATCCTTAGGTTCTATACGATTAAAGCCCTTTATACCTTCTAAACTAGAATTGATAAAAGAAGAAGTAGAAAGAGATAGAAAAAGATTGGCTACTAAAAATCAAGCTTTTCAGGAAGAAGCCATGTGTTTAAAAAATGAAAATGGAAGTTAAGGAAAAAGACGTTCAAAAAATAAAAGAACAATATAATTTAATGAAGCAGGATTGGGTGGAACAAAATAAGAAAATGAAACTTGCCAGTATATCCTGGAGTTAGAGTAAATTTTCTAGTCAGATGTTTGAAGAAATGCATAAACTTCGTGAAGAGCCAAAGGTATGGAAAGCTACAGCCTTGAAGGGAAAAACCAAAGCCACCATCTTTGAAGAGGAGCGAAGGGCACATACTGACACCTATATTCAATTAAAAAGATCTATAGAGAGGAATGAACAGCTCAAGGCCACTCTTAGGGAAAAACAAGAAAGAATGTCTAGATTACTCCAGAAGAGATGAGATAAGTACTGCTTTAACAAGAACATGATATTTATGTCTAGGCTCAAGCTTATCAGGAAATGTATGTGTATTGGGATAATAGGTTATGCTAGGTTAAGAATGAACACGAAAAAGGGAAAGTCAATTCTTTAGATCATCAGTTTTACATTGATCACCTTATATAGCAGATTCACTGAGCAGTTATCCAAGTAAAAAACATGGTGGAAAAAATCCATGTGTTAAGGAGTCAAATTAATCTAGTCGATGAATTTGGTCCTGTTGTACTTAAGTTTTTGGAACAAGCACAATAGTATTATGACCAGGTTAGAACTTTTCTTAAATGTAACCCAAGTATGATTGACAATGTGTAACCTTTTATAAAGTTAATGGAAATTTACGAGTTTGGAATTCTTTACTAAAGCAAGTGTTCTTACAACTGCATTTATACATCAATATATCAAACATATATACATAGACTTTCATACATTCATTAATAAATTTATAATTTAATAATATTTTGAATCCTTATTTCAAGGTTTCAAACCTTGCAAATCAAAAGAGGTCCTCCGAACAATAATTCATTTATTGCTATTACACTAGATCTAGAGCAAAGAAAATGGTTGAAGATCAGCCTGCATACACAACAAAATGTGCACAAACGCACAACAAAATGTCCCTAGCAGAATACCGCCTCCAGTTATTGTTATCCAACCTGATGCTCTTTCACAAAGAGTAGATACGAGAGGTGCCCCTGCACAATAAGGGTCAACAACTTCTACTGCCGAAAAAGATGAAAAACAAAAGTAAAAAGGCAAATCTAAAGCAAAAATCAAGAAAGAAAAATTATAGCTTTAGGAAGGTGACTCAAAGCCATAAAGAAAGATAAGCTCTATATAAGCATGGATGTTCAGGACCTTAGTTTTGTTCCTGATTAGGTCTTGCCACCAAGGTTCAAAATGCCTAAGTTCGAGAAATATAAGAAAACTACTTCTCCATACGCTCATATTAAGATGTTTATTAAAAAAAAATGGTCTGTTATTCACATGATGATAAGCTTCTCATTCATTGTTTCTAGGAAAGTTTAACTGGGTCAATGTTAAACTAGTATAATGGCATGACCTGTAATCAAATCCAATGTTAGTCAGATCTATCTAATGCATTTTTGCAATAATACAAGCACATTGTCGACTGGGCTCTTAATAGATTAACCCTTTAAAATATAGAGATAAAGTCCATGGAGTCTTTTAAAGAATATGCCCAAAGGTGAAAAGATGTGGCTTCTCAAGTGCAACCTCTTTTAACTGAGAAAGTAGTGGCCACGTTGTTTTTAGGCACTTTACATCCTTCTTACGATATAAGTCGGTAAAGAATGCAACCAAGAATTTCTCTAATCTTGTCATTTTTAGAGCAATGATTGAAGTTGCCATGAAGGTAGGAAAAATTGCAACAGGTGAATCTTCCACTACAAAGAAGACTGGACTTATTAAAAAAAAAGAAGAAACTTTATCCACCAACTATGTCAGCCAGCCACTCCACCAAGAATCTTGTCTTTTTTATTGGAACCAAGGTCAACTATCCTAGAACACCCTATCTTTTAATACACCTTGACCTTCTAGCTCATCAATGTCATAAACCACCACCCTGAATTATCCCTAAACAAACATAGACCAATCCAAATCAACTAGCCCGAAGAAATAACTAGTCTAAACTTCATCATGAACCCTTCTCTTATTCTCACAAAAAATATTTGATAAGCTTTTAGAGGCTTGATTAGTGGCTTCGCTCTTTGCAAAACCTATGAAGGTAACTTACCTAGTTAGTATGACCTAAATGCCTATTATGAATATCATGCATTAGCAGGTCATCCAATTGACAACTATAATGCTTTTAAAAACAAGGTAAATAGTCTTCTTGAAAAAAGAGCTTTTAAATTTAATATTGCCCTGGGACCTAATCTAACGGTATACCTTCTAGCCAACCATCCTAAGCCAAAGGTTAACGCCCTATTGCCAAAGAAAAGCATTGGGTGAAAAAATGTTTAAACTGTTAAACCCTAATAAAAAAGTTTGGGCTATTCAAATTGAAGGCAAAATTTTTGTCAGAATGAATATATAAATTCTAATCAAACTTTAGCTTAAGCTTTTGCAAGTTTCATGCTATTCAGGGCATAGTTTACAAAACTATTCAGATTTTTTGGCTTTAATTCAAAAAATGATGGATAATGGTGAAGTTGAATTTTATTTTGAAATCCCTAAATAGAAAAAAAAGTCAGTAATATGGCTGATGAAGGGTTGTCAAAATTGCCTTATGGGGTTGGTTGTCCATTGGTCATTTATTGTAGCTAACCAAAGCTTATACCTCTTAAAAGTGAAATTGTTTTAAAGCATATCATTTAAACTCTTAGACCTTTTTTCTTATAAGGACAACAAACTAGTGCCCTAGAGATATGATGCTCGAGTAGTAACTCTATAAGCTTTGGCAAGTTCATTAACAGTGATTGATATTACTAAGGTCATGTCCATAACCCAAAAGCTATTAAAGCTACTGCTAGGTCCAAAACAAAAAGACAAACATCTGAGAAGGCAGTAGATATTGAAAATGATCTTGTAGAAATTCAGGAACCTGCCAAAGAAAAAAAAGCTACTTAATTTCTAATGTTTATAAAGCATAGTGAGTATCAGTTAAAACAACAGCCAGCAAAAATTTCTATGTTGGCATTACTGCTCAGTTCTGAGACCTATAGAAATGCATTATTAAAAATGCTCAATCAGGCTTATGTCCTATAAGACATTTCAATTAACAAGCTTGATCGTCTGGTAAATAACATTGCTATTGCTTTAGCGATGATAAAATTATGCCAAGTGGGACTACTTCCATAAAATCTCTTCATACAATGACTAATTACAATGGGACTATACTTTCTAAAATAATGGTTTAGCATTAAATGTTATGGCATGGATTACTTTGTCCTAGTTTCAAGTAGATTGTAGTCAACTTAAGCATATTCAAATAGCGGTTAAAGCTTTTGATGGGACCAAGAGAGAAATCAAAGGAATTATTTTAGTTGCTTTAATTATCAACCCATGCCCTTTTGAAGTTGAATTCCATGTCTTAGATATTAACCCCATATAACTATCTCTTGGGATGACCTTGGATACACTCTACTAGTGCTATATCATCTTCCTTTCATCAAATAGTTAAGTTTATAGTTGATGATAAGTTGGTCAGCATATCCGAGGAGGTAGACATAATATCCATGACTTCAATCAATGATCTCTACGTTGAAGCAAATGCTTGTGTAGAAGAATGCTTATTTAGAGCATTTGAGGTTGTCAATGCTACTTTCATTATTGAGGAATCTCCACTTTTGAAGCTTATCTTTCTAAAAGCACTTATATGGGTTTAAAGCTCATAGTAGGAAAAGGGCTTGGTAAAAGCCTATAAGGGATAAGTCAATCTACCCAAATAGTCAGCAAAAGAGATAGGTATGGATTAGGCTATAACCCCAAAATAAACAAAAAAAAAATTAAAAAGAGAACTAAAAGAAAAAACTCGAGTAAGAATTCAATTCTTTATCCTTTTTTGAAGAAAAACTTTTGCTATGGCAAAATCATTAATCCCGCTGCTCAAAGAAAAGAAACAAGTGGTGATATAATGATAATCATTCTAAGTTCTAAAAATTTTTAAATGAATGCAATTAAATCAGATGATGAAAAGTCAAGGAATGATCATGGAATCCATTCTTGCCCTCTTGGATATGTTTGGACAAATAAGACTGTTACTGAAAGAACTATAATGTCTAGGCTTAATCTAAAGTAATTTCAAGAACTTACCTCATTTGTTTTGGCCCAAAACATATGAAGACCTTTTTGTAAAGGGCATAAAAATGTCATATCATCATTTTTTGAAATGAAATGCATGAACTTTTTGTATATATTCAATCTTTTTCACATCCATATTTTTTTCATTTTCATATACTCATATATGAATCATCCTATATTTTCTTGTTTGCCCATTTTTGTTTTGTTTACTTTATGGATCTCTTGACCAAAAAGAAGATAATGACTTCTTTTAGGATTCAAAAGTTAATTTTGAACGGTCCATTTGCTCAAATGAGGATGATCTCAAAAAAGATTTTAATGATTTCACTCTATCGCCTGATATATTGAAATTAATTGAGTAAGAAGATAGGCGAATAATGCCTCATGAAGAGCCTACAGAGGTTATAAACTTAGGGGATAAAGATGAGAGAAAAGAAGTCAGAATTGGAATTGTTGTTTTCTATACCTTTAAAGTAAAATTGATAAATTTGCTTTAGGAGTTCCATGATGTTTTCGCATGGTCATATCAAGATATGCCAGGTTTAGACCCAGAAATAGTGGTCCATAAGCTACCTTTAAAACCATGATGCAAGCCAATCTAATAGAAATTGAGAAAGATGAAGCCAAAATGCTTTTAAAAATAAAAAAAGAGATGAAAAATTAATTTGATGCCGAGTTTCTTAAAATGATGAAGTATTTGGAATGGGTTACTAACATTGTTCTGGTTCCTAAGAAAGATGACATAGTTTGAATGTGCGTAGCCTACTAGGATTTGAATTGAGCAAGCCCAAAGGATAATTTACCTCTCCTTCATATTGACACATTGGTTGATAAAACCGTAAAGAATTCTCTATTTTCTTTTATGGATGAATTTTTGGGTTATAATCTATTAGCCATATTAGCTTCGAATTAATCTTAGTTTTGATATAACTAAAACTTAAGCTTAATTAGCTTGTGTTTAATTATTTTCAA
>JBBYHM010013677.1:0-11193 GCA_038381775.1 Adansonia rubrostipa
AAAATATGATTGCATAATCACCGTGCACCTTCAAGTTCAAATGTCATTTTGTTATTAATGCTGTCATAACCCATCGAACTGCTAGTTGAACCATCGCCGTAAGTGCTACAGGTGTCACCAAGCAAGTATTCAGATTCTTCCCTCTGCAAACTACCTTCACCCCAGGGATGTCTAGCCATTCCTTGCAGTCCTGCTAATTCATGGGCAACTTCCTTCATACTTGGCCTTTTCTCTCCCTTCACTCTTACACATCTCAAAGCTAAAGCTGCTACTTCCTTAAGTTGCTTAACATTTCCACCATTCATAATGCGGGGGTCGAGAATTTCTGGCAAGCGATCCTCTTTCATCAAAGAAAGAAAGTACATAGCCAAAACTCGCTTCTCTTCTGATCTTTCAAAAGAAACCACTTTTTGTCCTGTTAGTAACTCTATTAGCACAACCCCAAAGCTATAGACATCACTCTTTTCGGTTAAAAGACTTGAAAGCATGTACTCAGGATCCAAGTAACCAAAAGTTCCTTGCACGATTGTACTTATCTGTGCCTGGTCGGATGGGATCAATCTCGAAGCCCCGAAATCGGAAACTTTTGCTGTGTACTGGTCATCTAACAGTATGTTTGCCAACTTGATGTCTCGATGAATGATCGGAACAGAAGCTGCAGAATGCAAATAAGAAAGGGCTCCGGCCGTTTCAGTGGCAATTCTCAAACGAGTTTCCCATGGAAGATCAGAGGCGGCAGTATCACCATGCAAATGGTCGAAAAGGGTTCCATTAGTGATATACTCATAGACTAAAAGTGGAACTTGTGTCTCCAAACAACATCCTAAGAGTTTGACAACATTCCTGTGGTTGATTTGGTAGAGCACCATTATTTCATTAATGAATTGTTCAACTTGGCTATGATCTCCTATTCTTGATTTTTTAATGGCAACTATTTGATTATCAGCTAATATTCCCTTGTAAACTGTTCCCTGGCCTCCTTGTCCTAAAATTCTGCTTTCATGGTAATTGTTCGTCGCCCTTTCGAGTTCTTCAGCTGCAAATATTCTAAAATTTTCACGATACCCTTGTCGTCTTGAAAGTTTTTCCCGCAACAAAATGCCACCATTCTGCTGAAAGAATGTTTCTCTTAATTTGGAAATCTGCCTTTGCCTGAGCATCAAATACAAAAATACAATGCCCAATAGGAGAGCAAGAAAGCCAATGCTACTACCTACAATCAAAGCATAACGCACTGGATCAGCACAAGTCGTTTTCCAATGTCATTAATCATGCTACTACAAGTTGCAATCACCGATTAGACATGCTCATGGCGTAGACAATCCGTTTTACATTGCTCGTATTAAGTTAGATCTTGACCGAAATTTTATGAATTGAATCAACAATTTAAACAATAAAAAAATATTTTAATTTTAATTTAATTATAAATATTATTTTATAAAAAAATTTTAATATTATTCTAAATAATAAAATAAATTTTTGAATCAACTTGAATTTGACTCAACTAAGATTTAGAGAAGAAAAAAAATCGTAAATCGTGTCTTGACTCCTCCATTGAACATCGTTGGTACCAATTCAATTGATATTAACCATGATTACTTGATTAGCACAAAAATAGAACAAAAAAATATGAAATAAGAAAGTTTCTGATACAAGAACCAAGTCACCCGTCCAAGCTTGGCTCAACAAGATTTTTTGGTCAACTCAGGTTGAGGCGTGGTCAACTTGATTAAATTAAATTTCAGTAGCAAATAATTTAAAATATTCTAAAATTTAATACACACATAAAAAGTAGGTGAAAAAAATCATTTTTTTAAAAAATTATTTTGTTTTAGAAAATAAAGAGAGTTTTTTAATTGAGTAGTTATTTTTTAAATAAAAAGATAAACTAAAAAAGACTAGTTTTTATGCAATTTTTTTAGGACTAAAGACTTAAATATCTTTAATTTTTATATATAGTATAGATAATTTTAATTTAATTTTTATGTAACTTTTTAAAATTATTATGACTTGACTTATATCATTAAACTTAATTAAAAATTTTGTACAATATAAATTTTAAAAATTAAAATATAACGTAAATATTATATTATTTTAATACAATGATAGTCTTTTAAAAACTAAGAATCAATTGAATAAGTGACTATTCTTTACTTCGATTTCTAAAAGAAAGATCAGGTTGACTCGTTCTAATCTCTATGGCAGCCCGACCTGTAGTACAAATAAATATATATTGGTCATAATAATATAATTATAATAATATTTAAAAGCGAAAAGTCATGCAAAATGTACGAATTTGAAAGTTAGAAGCAATGAAAAGTAAAATACATAAATATATTTTGGTTTTATATACTAAGAAATTTCTTGGAAGTAATAAAGTTTTATATTTATACATTATTTTAATGTCACACGCCCGTAAGCACCACATGAATGCATCATTTGAATAATTATTATAAATAGTGAATTTGTTTATGGGTAAAGCCGACCCAATTGACTCAACAGTTGGGAACCTTTTTAGTGAATCTCGGTCCCACTGGTTTGCATAATATTTGATAAAAATATATTAAAATTATTTTTATATTTTTTAAATATACTTGAAATTAAAGTTAGATATAAAAATACTCGAAAAAAAAATCTATAATGCTTAAAAATTACTAACCTAGAGCAACATCATTAAGGGGAGATCTCTTGCTCGGATGCTTGTTGGGTAAACTGCAGCCTGTTCCATTTTTCCAACCATCACCATCATAGCCCTCTGGACATGAACAATTGAAACTCCCTGGTAAATTGTGACATGTCCCATTGCAAGGCTTTAATGTGTCACACTCGTTTATATCTGAAAATTGCAAATATATTAATGGAATTGTTAACAAAAAAAAAAAAACCCAAAAGTGACAGAACTCATAAGTACAAGTGTGGCTATGGAGTTACCTTGACATCCATTGGAGAGGTAAGGGTTCCCTTCAAAACCTTCAAAACACTTGCACAAATATCCAGAGTTATTTTCTGAATCAACGCAATTACTATTCTCCTTGCACGCAAAATTATTGGTATCTTTCTTCGCTTCATTGCAACTTATATTCCCGATTGTCCAATCAACAATGACAGGAAATTCCTTGTCTTTGAAATCGTAACCACGAAGATCTGAAGTAGAGAAGGTATAGGCAGCGTCCTCTACAACAAATGCATAGCTGCAAGGATTTTCGGCCAATATATCGGAATGGTTGGTATAGCTATCGAGAATTATGTTATAACTCCTCCCACCCTTTGGGATACTTGTCTGACAGCAGCCAATGCCAGAGCAGGACCCATTTGGTACATCGGTAATGTTGTTACATAATGATAGGCAACCGGTTTCGTAAAGTTTTCCGAGGTAACCTCCCACCCGAGCATAGGTGTCGCACCCAATTGCAGTGAACTTGTTCATGCTATTATTTATGGAAAATTTACCAAGTTGGAGCCAGTACCCGAAATAATCCGAACTTCCTGAGGCATTGTAACAATCATAGCTTCTTTTCGCAAGGATGCGCAGCTGACCGTCGAGAGATATGCTGACGATTTCAAGGCCACTGGTGGTTAAGAACGCCTTCTTGGGTTTGGAAACAGCGTCACATCTGATGAAAAAGTTTTCACTGATGTTGCAATCACCACCGGTACCGAAGGGGTATGGGATGCTAACTTCACCGCACTGACTTTGGCAGCCGGGTTTTGCCAGATCAACCGTCGCAGCCGTTGCCTTTACCGCCAACATGACATTAAGCGAGATCGTGAACTCCATAAGCACTACTGATCTCAAACCCAACACCATTTTTCTTGGATTATACATAGGGATCGAATCGGTGCTTTAATTTACTCTTCCACGCATTTAGCAGGGCTTGTTTGATATATACACTAATCATGAAGGGAACGTGTTAGACTCGGTCCACTGAGACGGGGTAGAAATATCATTGGTTCACCTTCATCAGCAAAATTCCAAAAGATTTACCCAGTAGTCTTTCCTTTTGAATTTTCGCTGTTGCAAGTGTCTCCTAGTTGAACTCAGGTAGATTTGACAATTCATTAATAATTTAAATTTATAATTTGTTATATTTATAAAAAATTTAATATTTTAATAATTCATATTACAAAAATTTTAAGATTAATATTTATATTATATTATATAGTATATTAATTATTTTATATATATTATTTTTATATAACCGTATCTGTTAACTCTAAACTCATGTGACAATTACATGGAACTTCTTTGTTGGAAAAATGCTTCAGTTGAACATAGCAGGTTCTTTCAGCAATCAGCTTTCTAATTAATTGGCCAATAAAATGTTGCAATAACACATATTAACAAGGGCCATGTAGAAATTAATTCTAGATCACACTGCAACTATCATAATGATTTCCTAAATGTCGACTTTCCATGGGAAAAAAATACATTATATCATTTCTTTCAATAAAAAAAATGCAATTTGATTTTGAAATAAAAACTAGTAATTTTTTAATGTAATTTAAATTATACTTAAAATAAAAAAAAATCTGAATTCTCGTTTCTGAGAGAAGTAAAAGGATAAATTAATATGTATAGTTATGTATATACTTTTAATAATTCCAATAGACCACTGTAAATTCATAAATTTAGTATCACTTAAAGTAACAAAGTTACCCAAATATAAAACTAATTAGTTTTAACCTTTTAGAACTTCGATGTATGATTAATGCTTTATTACATTGATTATTGAATTTAACAAAATAACTAATTTTTTGAATCTGTAAGATATTTCAATCATCTATGATAATATCTTTTTTATATAAATTTAACTATTAAAAATTTTTATATAAAATAAGTAATTATATATTTTTAATTAATTCAAAATTTGATATGTATTATCTTCATGAATATAGTATAAAATACAAAGACCAAAGCAAATAAATATAAATTATATAAAAAAATTATAAATTTTTGTAAAATTATCTATATACTTCAATCGATATTAAAGCGGTGAAATGTAATTAACTTTATATCGGAGTTGATGATTATTCTTTATATATATATATATATATATATATATATGTAACTACTATAAAATCTTTGATTAAATTTAGTGTTAGTCAAATATCATCAATTCAGTCAAAAAAATTATATAAAAATTAAAATATAAAAAATATATATTTATAAAGATATTTATATCTTTTGTTTTTTTTTAAAAAATTCATTATTTAAATTTTTTTTTGACATTTTTATCTAATAACCACTAAAATAACTTCTTCCATTTCATATATTTTTAATAATTTTTCCACCCATGTAAATAAAAACTATAGCGATTCTTTTATATATATATATATATATTACAGTAACGTTGAAATTATGAAATATAAGCTTGATCAAGTCATTTAAATATAGAGACTACTATATACACTTCTTAAAACACATATAAATTGCAATTTTAGAAGCCATTGTATGTTATGAAAATTTTAAAATACTCTTTAATCTTAATTGTGCCTTTTTATAGAGGTTTAACAAGGCGATCCTCAATATGATGATTGACTTGCGAAAAGCCAAGTCTACCTCCCCATTCTCCGTTCCACAAGTTACTGAAAAGTCAAGTCTACCTTCTTAATCCCCCTTCACAATCAATGAACGACACACGGTTTATGAGTCAACAGTATAACGTGCGGTCGTCGGCCGTCTTTACTGCTTGCGGCAATATGCTAAGTCAAATTAACTGTGTAACGTCTAAAGGTAAGGGTTTCAAATCCGATTCAATTCGTTTTTTTTTCTTTTCTAGTAAGGTAAAATATTCTTCATTGAAGAAATTTAGACATGAAGTACCATTAAGAATAAATATCCAGTGAGTAAAATTGTCATAGCATTGTTGAGAAAACAGGAACAGAAAAACTTAGAAGTAATAAGTCCCTATCTACAGTGATAACCAAAGTCTCCCAAGGTAATTAGTTAACATCAACGAGGCAAATAATAGGCTGAACCTTGGTACCCAATTCAAATTCTGAGACCAATGATAAAGCGTAAACCGCTTTTTATTAAAATGCAAAAGGACGACGACGACTCATAAAAGCTCGACATACTTTTCTCTTGTTTTTAGAAAGTTCTCTCGTATCATTAAAAAAAAAAAAATCTAATTTATTTTCTTGTGATGTTCACATGATGTTTAAAAGGGTTCAATACAATAGTAGCCCTTAAACTATATATTTTTTTCAATTGAATATTTAAAAGATTTTTTGTTTAAATAGATACCTAAATTATTATATCCTGAAAGAGTTTACTGTATTTATTAACTCCGTTAAAAATTTTTATGTGACATTTTTAGTCAACAGTGTTTTAAAAATGCCAAATCGTTATAAAAGAAAAAAAAATTACAAATTTTCGAAATAAAAATCCAAAATTTTTTAAAAAAATTCAAAAAGTTATAAAAATAAAAAAAATTTTGAAAGTATGAAAATTCAAAAAATATATATAGTCAAAAATTTTAAATTAAAAAAATTAAAAAATCAAAAGCATTTTTTATTTTTTTTATTTTTCTAAAATTAAAGAAAAAAAAAAGAGAAGGGAAAGAGAAAAGGAGAGAAAAGGGCAAGGAAAGGAGGGGGCGCCGGCGGACCGATTCTCTCCTCCCATTCTCTTCCGTCCATTTCCCTTTCCCTTTCCCTTTCTCTTTCCCCTCCTCGTTTTTCTCTTCTGATTTCTCCTTTTTTTAAAATATATATATATATATATATATATAAATTCTTTTTCTTTTAATAAATAAGGATGCTAATTAACTTGCACCAAGTGAATTTTTCTTTTGTAAATTTTAAATAAAAATTTTGAAAATGAAGAATTAATAAGAGGAAAATTAAAAAAAAAATCATATTTTTCTTTTTCTCTATTTTTTCTTCTCTTCTTTTAAAAGAAAAAGTAAAAAAGGCTATAGGATGCTAAAAAAGAAAATCATATTTTTGTTTTATACAAATTGTTAACCCACATGGACATAGTATAAACTATAACTATTAGATTAAATAAATATAAATTATATAAAAAATTATAAATTTATGTAAAATTAATTATATTTATATATTATAATTTATATTAATTTTGTATTAGAGTAAGTGGATCATTCTTTATATATATATATATATATAGAGAGAGAGAGAGAGAGAGAGACTACTACATTCAATTCTTAAAACACATAAAATTGCAATTTAAAAAGGCCAATCATATGATCTGAAATTTTTAAAATATTTTTTAATCCTTATTACGTGTTTATTTTTAAGCAATGCATTAATCAATTTCCCTTAAAAACTTATATGGCTATAAGATTCGGCAATTATGACTTTTGTTTATTTGTAACAAGGTGCCGATCGTCTCAAGCCTTACCAACCTCTGTTTCATACTTTATATTTCATTATATATATATATATATATATATATATATATATCAATCACAAATGAGGATGCAATGAATATTAATTTCTAAATTGACTAAATCAATTAACTGATTCAAGGTCCAATTCGAAAATGATATGAATGGTTTAAGAGAGAGTAGGTATCAGTCATCCAAAAGGAACATTAGTTATTCTCTTTGATTACATTCATACAATCAGGAGGTTTGGTTTTATGAACGTAGAAATGGTAAAATGAATTTAAATTTAAAAATTTATTTTAAAAAAATTTGAGTTTAAATTTCAATCAAATTCGATTTGATAAAAAAATTAATAGTTCAAATTTGAAATGATCTAAACTTGAATGAATTTAAACCCGAACCCGAACCTAAGCCCAACTGAACTCGAACTCGAATTTAATACAAAAAATAAATATGATAAAATTATAATTAAATAATTTTTTATATATAAAAAACTTTAATTATTAATTTTATTTTAATATTTTTTAATAATTTAATTGAATATTGAAAACTTGATTTTTATTTTATATATGATTAAACTTGCTCATGGGTTAGGTCAGGCCGCGACTCAAATTTTTTTGAAATCCTAAGTTCAGGCCTTTATTTAATATGCTCAGACCTGTCTATTTAAGTCAGAATTACTGTTCATCACATTAGAAAATATTTTTTATTAATATTTATATATTATATAATTAAACTTAAATAAAATATATATTATTTTAATTTAAAATACTGTTGCGAGCCAGGCCAAGCTAGTCTCAAATAAAAATATGAGAACTCGAGCCTAGACCCAATTGGGCCAACTGAGTATCCCAACCCTTGAGCAAGTCCATATATGATAAAATAATAATTTATTAAAAAGTAAATCTTTTAAAATCTTTGAAGATATTGTCAATAGAATATATCATCTATTTATCATATTTTTTAATTTAAGGAGTTAAACTTATTAAATATTGAGAGTTTATGTATGTTAATATTAAAATTTTAAATACTTCTTTGATTATTATTATTATTATTATTATTATTATTATTATTATTATTATTTCAAGTAATGATAATTAGAATTTGATAATAGTATAATAATATAATAAGATAAATTAAAAAATATTAAATTATAATTGTTAATACGATATCAAAAATAAATTAAATATTAAATATTAAATATTAATACCATATATAATTTAATTAAATATTAAAAACTTAATTTATATTTTATATATGATTAACCCGCTCACGGGTCGAGCTAGGTCGCAACCCAAATTTTTTAAAATCCTAAGCCCAACGCTTATTTAACATGCCCAGACCTATCTACAAAGCCAGAATTACTATTTATCACATTAAAAAATATTTTTTATTAATATTTATATATTTTATAATTAAATTTAAATTACATATATATTATTTTTTCTTAAAATCACTGTTCTGCTTGGGTTAGGCTAGTTTAAAACATAAATATGAGAACACGGTCAAGGCCTAATTGGGCCAGATGGCTAGCCCGACCCTTGAGCAGGTCTATATATGATAAAATAATAATTTATAAAAAAATAAATCATATTATGAGTTTTGAAAACAGTATTAATAAAGTATATCATTGATTTATTATATATTTTTTAAATTTAATTAGTTAAACTCGTTACAAATTGAGAGTTTATGTATGTTAGTAGTAATATTTAAATATTTCTTTGAATATTATTATTATTATTATTATTATTATTATTATTATTATTATTATTATTTCTTTAAGTAATGATAATTAGAGTCTGATAATAGTATAACAAAGTAATAAGATAAATTAAAAAATATGGAAGTCATAATAGATAATGCCATATAAAAAATGAATTTAATGTTAAATATGGAATATTAAATATTAATGCCATATATAATTTAATTAAATATTAAAAACTTAATTTATATTTTATATATGATTAAACTTGTTCATAGGTCGAGCCGAACTACAGCACAAATATTTTTAAAATCCCAAGGCCAAACTCTTATTAATGTGTCTAGATCCCCCTGTTTAAGCCAGAATTACTGTTCATCACATTAAAGAATATTTTTTATTAATATTTATATATTTTATAATTAAATTTAAATAATATATATTATTTTAATTTAAAATCATTGTTCCTGTTACAAGCCAAGCTGAGCTAGTCTGAAATAAAAATATGAGAACATGAGCCCAGGCCTAATTGGGCCGAGTGAGTAACCTGACCTTTGAACAGGTCTATATAGGATAAAATAATAATTTATCAAAAAGTAAATCATATTATGAACTTTAAAAACATTGTTAATAAAATATATCATCTATTTATCATATTTTTTTTAATTTAGTTAGTGAAACTCATTAAATATTGAGAGTTTATATGTGTTACTAGTAAAATTTAAAATATTTCTTTGAATAATAATAATATTATTTTAAAAAATGATAATTATAATATGATAAGAATATAAAGAAGTAATAAAATAAATTAAAAAAATATGAAAACCATAATAGATAATATCACATCAAAAATGAAAAAAATCACATGTTAGACTAGCAACTAGACTTGCTTGTGGGTTGGACTACTTGCGCAATCTAATAGACTCAGCACGATTAGGCTCAGGTCTTAGATTTTAAGTTTTAAGCGAGTTCGACCTGAAACAATATTTTTTAAATAAAATAATATATTTTATTTAAATTTAATTTAAGATATATAAATATTAATATAAAAGTAATTTTTTAATATTATGAATAATGATTTGTACTTAAATAGCTCGGCTAAGCCAAGTTCAGCCCTGAGCTTAGAATTCAAAATTTTTTTAGGCTGCGGCTAGGCCCATGGAACTGAACTAAGATTTTTTCGGACTAAATCGAGCCAAATTCAGGCTTGAGCTTAGAATTCAAAATTATGTAAAAGTAATTACATTTCACATAAAATAAAAAATAATATAAAATATACTGAAATTGAAACTCAATCTAAATCGAATTTAAATTTGAATTTATCTAAACCTGAATTAACTTAACTTATATTAATTTAAATTTAAAAAAATTTAAACCTAAAATGATCGAATCTAAATCCATCCAAATATGCTCAATTGCCATTTCGCCGAGAATGATTGCAATTTATTGTTTGCTTTTTTTTTTTTTACTTGAAAAGAAAATATTCCAATATTTTTGTTTGAATAGGAACTATGTACCGGCTAGCTATTGACTCAAAAACACTCGAATAAGTATATATTTTTTTTAATTGGTAAATTTTTATATACATTTATGCGTCGCAGTTACTACTGATTAGTATTAATTTATTCCATTATAAATTCGTCCATTTTCTTTGGCTATAATTTAATCTGGTAAGATATTTTGCAGAAATTCAAAACATAAATTTGCTTGCAGTACCGACCTTATACGTAGGATGCATGGTAGGACATGTATGTATTTCATACATTTAGCGTATAAATTTATATATATCTAAATGAATCATAACACTCTATTAATAAATTTTAAAATAAATATCAATAATTATATTTTTTTTAATAAGTGATATTATAAATTTATTCTCAATATATTATGTATGTATTGTATATTTATAGTGTATCAAATATAAATTTTAATAAAAAGATTATGTGTTTGATTCATTTGCAGGCTTTTTTATGTAAATAATATATATATTTTTTTTTACGAAAATAGGTCAGAATCATATTATTTACCGAAATAGGTTAATTTTTCAATTTAATTGAGAAATCGTCATTTCAAATGACGATTTCTCAATTAAATTTACCTCAATTATAATTTCGGTGCAATTCTGGCCGCCGGAGGTAAGGC
>JBBYHM010013719.1:0-11189 GCA_038381775.1 Adansonia rubrostipa
ACTTTACCTTTCAAAAAGTGTTTCCTTTTAAGAGAGAGGACCAACAAACAAGAAATATAGGAAAACCAAAATTTGAAGTTGTAGGATTATCCTTTCCCTCTTTCTCGTTTTTTATATGGTCTAGCCATATAAAAAGGCCAGGAAAGGTTGCCTAATGAAATGAGCTATTTCAAACTTTGACATTTTTTTGGTCGTGAGCTTTGAGTTCTCAACAACCATTACGAATTTTTTTCATATTACTATCTATATTGGCATCCTCTTACTTTATATAGAGATCTCAATAACTATCACAAACCTTAATCATTTTTTTGCTCATTTTACTCATACAACAACAATAGAAAAAATATTAAAGGATTTATTTTACTCAGACTAGCTCAACACTAGACAGCTTTCAAAGCAAATAGAAAGTGTTAGAATGGCTTATGACAGGAAAGGAAGTTGTAGAAGTATTAATAGTAGTTGCAATAAAAGAAGAAAGGCGTCAGGGGCACGTCTGGTGCTATCATATATAGGAAAAAGTTTTTATTCCCTTTCCCTGCTTACTGTCTTTTCCATTTAAGTAAGAGTAGGTTGAAGCTTATTTTATTCATAGTATAGGTAGTACCTTGAGTCCAAAAAAGCTATCAACGAATGGCATGGAGCACACCAATTCCAAGAAAATAACCTATCTTTTATTCTTTCAGTACTTGTGCATGCCCTGACCACTATATTTTTATGATAGTACGATCCCGAGTTAACGTTTTCCTAATCTTGTTCACTGGCGGATGGCACAGTTTAAGAAAAATTAAGAATGAAATATCAACTCCTTAATAAGACTACTCATATCCTATTTTGCAGAAAGCTAGCCATGGTTGTTAGCGATAATTCTTCAAACAAATTTTTGAAGCAAAGATCAAGTACCTTCGTCGTAATTATTAGTACAGGTAAGAGTTCTATCCTCCTTTTGGTACTCTGAGAGCAAAGCCCAAGAATTAGGTTTGTTTTCTTTTTTTGCCCAGATAAAAGGTGTAATTATGGCTTACAAATCTCGATGAAGAAAGACCCTGTCTTCCATTGGAGGAGATACTGAGTTGTTAGAACTAAAGAGAGTCTTTGTGTCCGAAGTCAATTGATGCAGAGAATAAAGATATAGTCTTTCTTTATAAAAGGCTATGACCTTTAAGTAATACAATACATTTCGGAAGGCCAAGAAGAATCCATTTTTTAGTTTCCATTCTAAGGCTCAAGACTAATAAATTAAACCATAATAATTCTTTTGCTTTTTTTTCACTTCCTGGCTTTCGAAGAAATGGATCTTCTCGACTCTTTTATTCATCTTATCCCTTCTTACTCTGAGGAGATAGAGCAAGGTAGTGATATATGACTAATCATGATCATTTTTCTATAAAAAAACTTAGAAATAAACCTAATAATAATCTCGGTCTATGCCTACATGTAAGAGAGGATCACTGCTTAGGTAACTGATCAAAGGCCAAAAGTAAGTGATTTCATATGGCTTTTAACTCGAGTCTAATTAAAGTTATGACTCTCATTATTCGTGTCTAGGTTTTGTCAGGGCCTTGTTATGGCAAACGATGAAGCCTTTGATTCGGAGATTCAAATCGCCATGCCTTCATATCACCCCATATATCTGACACTTACTTTTTTCAGTCTTTGAGGTCAAGACCTTTTGCTTATAACTTGATTTTTGAGTATTCACAAGATGACTTTCTTCGGATTGTTGGATTACTTTAGAGATTCAAATAGCAAGCTCCATACAAAAGTAGTTAGAAGCTATGGGTGAGGTCAACAAAGGTCACAAATAAGAAGACATGAATTTCTATTCTAGCACAAGGAACCCAGTCCTGCTTACACGATGGTGTGCGTGGACAGAGGGTAAACAGCAATCTTCTTCAACTAGAAACCTTGGGTCCCCTTGAGCAGAGTACTCTCAGTCTCTGTTTAGGGGTTTACTAATGGCCCCTTGGCCTAAACGATGATTACTCTAGGGTTGTTTGTCAATGATTTCATTCACTTCTCACCTTCCATTTCGTACTGTAAGAGGAGGCCATCTAAGGTAATTTCTTGGTGGAAAGCTTGAAAAAATAGCTTTTCGCTTTTCTCCAACCAATCAAGTGGCTTTCTCTTCTTCTTCCGTAATATAAAGCAAGATCGCTGATGCAACTACAAGTGAAAGTGGCATGGGTCTTGTATAATAGAGAAAAAATGACTAGAATCAAAAGATATACCAAATTCAATAAAAGATGGGGAGTATAGCTGAGATTTCAAATCTTAAGAGATTGAAAGAGTGTAGGGGACATATTCTACATCTTAATAGCCCTATGCTTTATTAGCGCTATGTTAGAGAGAGGATGACTGAACAATATGATAGGGCAAGAGCTACACTTAGCTTAGGAAGGCAATATTTCGCGTGCTAAGGTGCGCGTAAGCATGAAAACTCATAGAGCGATAGGAAAAAATCTTAGATACAATTTTATTTCAAATTCATGGTTTTGATATTTTTTAATTTTAATAATTTTAGATTTAGGTTTTTAATTTCAGATAATTTTATATTCAAGCTATTTCAAGCTTTGACCATTTTTAATATCAGCTTTTTCAAGTTCAGTTTATTCAAATTCGAATCAGTTCAAGTTTAGGTAGGTTTAAACAAGTTCAAAATTTTTTTAATTTTATGACCTATAAATATTTTTTAATTTGCATTGTATTAATTAATTTTAATTTTACATATTGTCAAAAATACTAAAATTTTAACAATTAATAAATATTTGTTTAAATTTTAAATTATATAACAATCTAATTTATATATTAAGTATCAATATATTGTATTTAATATTATCTATTGTTTTTAATATAATAAGTTAAATATATAAATTGAGTATACCTACTTATACTATAATTATAAAATGATCTTAAGTTTTAGGGTTTAAGATTAGGCTTTGAGTTTAGGGTTTAAAGCTTTACTTGGTAGACAAAAAAAATTTGGAACGATGGAAAATTGGAGGAAAAGAAAAGTAAAAAGATGGAAAAAAAAAACATTTTTCTTCTTTCCATTGGCGTGTTTGGTACAAAAGATGGAAAAGTGAAAAGGAAAAAAATAATTTTCTTTCCTCTCATTGCTTGGTATGATAGAAAAATGAATAGGAATAAATAAAAAAGTATATTATTTTACTAATATACCCATTATAAGTTAAGATGAAAAATAAAATTTAAAAAAAATTATAGGTAATCTTGTAAATATACACACTTAACACACACTACTTTCATTTTGTTCCTCTTTTCTTTCCAATTTAGAGTGATTTGTTTTTGTTAATAGGTGTGAAAAATGATAATATTTTTAATTTTTTTCTCTCACTTTTTTCCAATCAATCACAACTAAAATTCACTTTTCCAATTTTCCATCCTCCCTTATCTATTCTTTTTTTCTTTTTCATCCAGCTAAGCAAACGCTTAATTTTTATACTACAGTTTAAAACTAAGGTATGGGGTTTTGAATTATGGATTAAGATTTGAACTTAATGTGTATAGAATATGGTTTTGGGTTTTATTGTTTCAGATTTAGGTTTCGATTTTAAGGTTCTAGATTAAGGTTTATGTATTTGATTTAGGGTTTTAAATTATGATTTGGAAATTAGGTTTAGGGTTTTTGCATTTAAAGATTAGGCTTTGGCTTGTTGGACCTTTTAGCGGTGAATAAATCAAAAGAGGGTGAATTAATTTTTTAAAACTTTGGTAAGTTAAAACTTTGCTAAATAAAATTGAAAAATCTAAATAATAAACTTTGGAGTGCAAGTTCATGAATAAAAATAAGCAATTAAAGAAGAAGGAAAGAATAAGCAAACTCAATGATTTAGAGAAGTTTAGCCTCAATTACCTATATCCTCTACCTCAACCTCACTTACCTTAGATTTTCACAATTCACTAACTTGAATTGGCTATCTTTAAGGACAAGTTTTAACCTTTACACTCCCTATCTTTCAAGGCTAAGATAGAAACCTTTACCCTCTATCTTTTGCGGCTATGATAGAACTCTCTCTCACTACTTTTGAAGGCTAACTATAAACCTTCTCTACTTTTCAATAGATAAGTAAGAACCTCTATTTTTTTATAAGGATTTGTGTGTAAACAAATAAAACCTCTAAAGGTTAGGTATTTACAAAGTTTTAGCTCAAGAAAAATATGTATCTAAAGATACGAAATGAAGAATACAAAGATATGAAGATTTAATCCTATATAAAGATGAAATACTTGGCAAAAATGATAGAAAAGATGAAAGATATGACTCTAAGCACAATCTTTTGATTCATCCTCTAGTTGAAGGTGTTAGAGAGGCTTATTTATAGCCTTAATCATGATTATAGCCGTTGGGTATATTTGGTGAAGAAGCATAGCTACTGGAGCTTGCAAAATATCATTTCTCATTGTTCCTTGTGCTTCTGTATCGATATAATTGGTTGGGTATCGATACATTGTGTTTAACAGTCTGAAATATAATCGTTGAACAATCATGTATCGATACAGAATAATTTATCTCGATATATGAACAGTGATGCATTTTAAGGTTATTTAGCTACTGCCAAGTATTATTTTGATACATACACATAGTGTATCTACATTCATATGAAAATCAATTTTAAGAGGTTTTTCATGACTTTAAAACATGTAAAACTTATCTAACATATGTTTTATATAAAAGTATGCATTAAGAACAAATTTTTAAGTGCTTGAAAGAGTTAAAACACAATCTAGTATTTTTCAAAGTGTTTACAAAATATTTCATGGAAAAATACTAATCTTTAAAATATTTAAACATGAGCTAATTAAGCTTTAGTTTTAGTTTTATCAAAACTGAAATTAATTCAAAGCTAATATAGTTAACTTTGGCTTTTTGGATTAAGATTTAGGTTTTTCATTTAGGTTTAAAGTTCAAATATTATAGATTAACTATATGGTTTTGAATTATGTTCAAGATTTATAATTTTGTTTAATGATTTAGGGTTTATGTTTTAAAATTTTAAATTATAGTTTTGGATTTGACTTTAGGGTTATACATTAGGATTTAAGGTTTTTCAATTAAGGTTTAAGATTATATTTTAGGGTGTTTAGATGAGTGTTTAGTGTTTTAGGATTATAAATTAAGGTTTAGTCTCTTGGTTTAGGTTTTAGAGTAAGGTTTAGGATTTAAAGTTTTAATTAGTATTTAAGACCATGTTTAGGGTTTTGAATGGTGGTCTAGTGTTTAAGATTGGTTTATAAGGTTTTAAATAAAGACTTTTATGTTTTATTATTTAAAGGTTTAAAGGTTAGTATTTACGATTTTAAGGTTCTAAAATTATGGCTTAAAGTTAAGGTTAAGGTTCATGAGTATGCTTTTAGATTTTTAGATTAGAGTTTATATTTTATGGTTTTGGATTCAAACTAAAGTTACAGGTTTTAAAGTATTAAATTAGGGTTTAGGTTTTTGATTTGGGTTATAGTTAAGGTTTTTAATTCGGGTTTGTGCGTTTGGATGAGGGTTTTAATTAAGGCTTAGGGTTTTCAAATTTAAGGTTTAGATTTAAGTTTTTGGTTTTTTGTTAAGCTTTACTATTTTGGGTTTTAACGCTTAATATTAAGGATTCATTTTGAGGCTTAAGGTTTTGTATTATGGTTTAAAATTAGATTTTGAGGTTTTAAATTAGGGTTTTAGTTTTGAATTTAATGTATTTAGATTATGGCTTATGATTTTATTCTTTAGTATTAGGTTTTAGGTTTTAGGTTTTATGGTTCTAGATTATGGTCTAAGTATTTAGATTAAGGTCTTGAATTATGATTCAAGAATTAGGTTCTGTGTTTACATTAAGGTTTAGGTTTTGAATTTGAGTTTATGATAATGATTTAGGTTTAAGGGTTTAGAGTTTTAGATTAGTTTTAGGTTTTATGGTTCTGAAATATGATTTAAAACTATGTTCTAGGGTTAAGGTTTAAGGTTTTAAAGTATACGTAATGTTTAAGTTTGAAGGTTTATAGATTATGGTTTATGGTTTTAGGTTTATCAAAATGTAGCCCTAAAAAAATCTTCATGGAATAGGAGGCGTGCACTACTTAAATATGATGGAAATGTTAAATTCTTCATTAAAAATTTTCTTCTTGATTGGGACTCTTCTTTTGTAAAATGGGAAGGGGACCGTCAAACAATTCGCTTGTCCAACCAGTCTTGGATGGCCACCATGAAGTGCTCAACAATTAGACTCGCCACTGATCACTTGGGCTATAAATGATTAGATGCCTTTATTAACATCCACGCAAAGCTCAAAATCGGTACCTTCGAGTATGTTTGATTTTTAATTAGGGTTTAAGATTTTAAAGTATAGTTTATGTTTGGTTTAATGGTATTTAGATTAATGTTTAAAGCTTAAAGATTTTGTGTCAATGTTTAGGCTTTTTGTTTAGGGTTTTACATTATGGTTTAGGTATTGAAGGATTAGGATTAAGGTTTGGAATTTTAAATTAAGGCTTATGGTTTTTAAGTTTAGGATTTAGGTTTTAAGGTTTTGAATTAAGGTTTAGGTTTTAGGGTTTAAAGTTTTATTATTTATGGTTTATGTTTTAAGGTTTTGGGTTTTAAATTAGGGTTTAGGTTTAATGTTTAATGTTTTATATTGGGGTTTGTGTTTTAATGTTTGAATTGTGCTTTAAGATTGGGGTCAAGGGGTTTGAATTATGGTTTAGATTTGGCTTTGTGATTTACAAATTACAATTTTAAGGTTTACGATTAGGTTTTAGGTTTTGAATTAAATTTTGGATTTTTGTATAACGTTTTGAATTAAGGTTATTTGGTTATTTATATTTAAGGTTTAAGTTTTATGGTTTAAGGTTCTTATCAGGGTTTATGCCTTATAATTAAAGGTTAGGCTTTAGTGTTAGAGTTTGAGATTTAAATAATGATTTAGATTAGGGTTTAAGGTTTTGAATTAAGGTTCAAGATTAGAGTTTAGGTTACTTCATCATTTAGGGTTTTATGAATTAAGATTTAGAATTTAGGTTTAAAGTTTTTAATTAAGGTTTAAGGTTTTTAAATTTAGGTATATGGTTTGAATTTAAAAAATTTTAGATTAGCTTTTTAGTTTTGGGGTGCAAAGTTTTAATTATGGTTTAAACTTTTGAATTAAGGTTTATGATTCAAGTTTAGGGGTTTAGAGTTTTAGATTAAGTTCTAAGTTTTATGATTTTTTATTTATGATTTTGAATTAAGTTTTTAGGTTTTTTTTTTAGTGTTTAGGGCTTTCACTATTTTATATTTAGGTTGGATGGCATTTAGATTAGTGTTTAAGTTTTAGGGTTTTATTAAGGGTTTTATATTATGGTTTAGGTTTTTAATAAATAAGGTTAGGTTTTTGAGTTTTAAATTTGGTATTACTATTTTTGAGTTTATGGTTTAGGTTTTAAGATTTTAAATTAAGGTTTAGGTTTTAAGGTTTACAAGTTTATAATTAAAAGTTTAAGATTTTGAATTAGGGTTTAAAGTTTATTATTTTATATAAGGTTTTATGTTTTAGAGTAAGAATTACGATTTACAATTTAGGTTAAGGGTTTTTAATTATGGTGAGGATTAGGCTTTATGATTTTTAAATTGTTATTTTAAGGGTTAATGATTAGGGTTTTGGATTTAGATTTATGATGTTGAATTAGGGTTTAGGATTTTAATTATGGTTTAGTTTTGGGTTTTAGGTTTTGAATTAAGATTTAGGGTTTTTTAGATTTAAGGTTTAAGTTTAAGGTTTTAGGGTTTTTTATTAGGGTTTATGTCTTACTATTTAAGGTTAGGCTTTAGTTTTAGAGTTTGGTGTTTAAATTATAGTTTAAGATTAGGGTATAAAGTTTTGAATTAAGCTTTAAGAGTAGGCTTTAGGGTATTTGGTTATAGTTTAGGGTTTTAAGTTGATTACGATTTTAGGTTTATGTTTTAAGATGTTAAATTAGGGTTTAGGGTGTTTGATTATCGTTTTGAGTTACGATTTTGAATTAGTGTGTAGTGTTTAGGTTTACAGCTTTAAATTAAACTTTAGGGTTTACACTTTTGATTTTAGGATTTTTGGATTAGGATTTTTATTTTAGGGTTTAAAATATTGTAATTATGATTTAAGGTTTATGATTTATGATTTAGGTTTAAATGTTTAAGGTTTTAGATTAGGGTCTAGGGTTTATGCTTTTGAATTATAATTTAGAATTATGTTTTAAGGTTAAGGTTTTAAAATATAATTTATGTTTAGATTTGATGGTATTTAGGTTAGGGTTTTATGTCAGTGTTTAGGGTTTTGTTTAGGGTTTTGCATTATGGTTAGTTTTAGGAGATTAGGGCTTGGTTTTTAGTTTTTAATTAGGGTATTTGACTTTAAGTCTAGAGTTTACGTTTTAAGGTTTAGTTTTACGCGTTAAAGGTTTATGATTTAAGATCTATAATTTTAAATTATGGTTTAGTTTTTTATATTAGGGTCTATGTTTTAATGTTTGAATTATGGTTTAAGATTTGTCTTGAACGGTTTGAATTAAGGTTGGGATTAGGATTTATCATTTTATATTATTATTTTAGGATTTATGATTAAGGTTTTGGATTTAAGTTTAGGTTGTTAAATTAGAGTTAATGGTTTTAGATTAGCATTTGGGTTTTGAGTTAGGGTTTAGGATTTGGGTATAAGGTTTTGAATTAGGATTTTTTCACTGTTTAGATGTATTTTTCAAGTTCTAGGTTTTAGAGTTTTCAATTAAGGTTTATTTTTATGATTTAAGGCTAGGCTTTAGTCTTAGAGTTTGGTCTAAATTAAGGTTTAAGATTAGGGTTTAAGGCTAAACTTTAGGGCATTTAACTATTGTTTAAGGTTTTATATTTTGGATTATGGTTTAGGTTTATGTTTTTGAGTGTTAAATTAAGGTTTAGGGTTTTTAATTATAGTTTTAAATTAAGGTTTAGAGTTTAGGTTAAAGTTTTGAACTAAGGTTTAAGGCTTTTAATTTAGGGTTCATGGTTCTAATTTTATGATTTTAGGATTAAGGTTTTTGTTTCAATATTTCAAGTTTTGGAATATGGTCTAGATTTTGAATTAGGGTTTATGATTAAGGTTAAAGGGTTTAGGGCTTTAGATTAGGTCTAGGTTTTAGGGTTTTGAATTATGTTTTACCAAGTTTTGAGGTTTTTAATTAGGGTTTAAGGTTTAGGAGTATAGTTAATGTTTAGTTTTGATGGTATTTATATTAGTGTTTAAGGTTTTTGTTTAATGTGTTGAATTAGAGTTTAGGGTTTTGGATTAAGATTTTAGATTATGATTTATGGTTTTGAATTGGGCTTTATTATTTAGGATTTGTTTTATGGTTTTGATTTGTTATTTATGTTTTAGGTTTTTGGCTTTTGAATTAGGACTTTTGGATTATTTTTAGGGTTTGGTGTTAATATTTACTATTTTAGTTTAGGTTTTTGAATTAGGGTTTATAGGGTTTTAAATTACTATTTATATTTGGTGTTTATGATTTTGGATTAGGTTAGGTACAGGATTTTTGTACTAAGCTTTGAGGTTAAGTTTTATGATTCGATTCATGGTTGATGGTTCCAATTCATGGGTTTGATCAATGGGTCCGATTCATGCATATGGTTTAAAGGTTTGGTTCATGGGTTTAGCTCATATTTTGCTTATATTGCTTAGAAACCAATAAAAATTGCAAATGATAATTACCTTCCACTCTCATGTCTTTTAAAATCATAATAACCTATCATGAATTTATTTCTATATTTAGAAAAACTAAAATGAATAATCCACAGCAAATCTTCTCATTTTTATAATAAACTTGAGCTCGTAAAACCTTGAATTTGCTTTAAATATTCTTCCTTATCTTATAATAATCCCTAAACCATAAAGCCAAAATGATGTTATTATCTCGTATGATTTAATATTGTAAAAATCATTGGCTTTGGAGTAAAAGGATTTTTACAGAGACAACAAGCATGACATAATAGAGTTGTAGCCACAACAATCATCAATGACTCAATGGAGAGACACATCTTTTATGTGCAATATCAGCATAAGTCCTTAAGAGAACTCACTCACTGGGGATATGCCGACTTCTATCATCTTTTTAGTAAGTTTTTTCCTTCCATTTACAACTAGTTGCTTCACCCTTTTAGCATTGTCAATGCCTCGTCTTGACAATACGATGACAAAAACATTTTGAGGAATTAGGCTTTGATACATAAAAATATCATAATTGCAACAACTTTGCAATTTCTTTGCAAAGCCTTTTAAGTTCCATAAGCTTCATGCAATTAATTACATACCCTAAACCCAAAACCTTAGCCCTTATTTGATACTCAAAACCCAAACCATAATCCAAAACCATAAAACCTAAAATGATAACCTAAATGCACTAAAGCTTAATTCTAAACCCTAATTCAAAACCTTAAACATTAATCCTAGACAATAGCTTCACCCTAAAACCCTCAGTATAAAGCTGAACCTTAAATCATAAAACATAAACCCTAATCTAAAAATCATAAAACCTAAAACTTAAACCTTAAATCTAAAACCATAAACCCAAATTGAAAACCCTAAAAATAATCCTTAACACTAATTCAAAACCTAAAAAACCTTAGACCCTAATTCAACATCCTAAGGAAAATCTTACACATTAATTTTAAACCCTAAAACCATACTTTAAAAATCACAAATCCTAATCCAAATCATAATCCCAAACTTTAAACCCTAAATTTTAAATCTAAAACCCTAATTAAAACCCTAAACCTTAATCTAAATCTTTAACCTAATCTAAATACCTCAAAGGTTAGGCTTAAGGTTTTTGTTAGTGCTTAGGATTTAGGATTTAAGGTTCAAGTTTAGGGTTTAAGGTTTAAGATTAAGGATTTAGTATTTAAAGTATAAAGTTTGGGGCTTAGGTTTATAATTTATGATTTAAGATTTAAGGTTTAGAATTCAGTACTTATTTATGGCTTTAGGTTGATGATTTAGGATTTAAGATTGAAGATTTTAGGTTAATTGATTTGAGTTTTAAGGTTTAGGGTTTAAGTTTTAACATTATTTTTAAAGTTTATGATTTTAAGCTTGAATGCTTAGGGTTGATGTTTTAGGATTTGGATTTAGGTTAGAGATTGTGTATAAAGCATAAAATTCACTAAAAATAAAAAAATGATATAAAATTAAACGATA